>JAULJZ010176876.1:0-23196 GCA_032270985.1 Heliamphora pulchella
TGATTCTAATGATTAGTTTTTGCTGTTTCATGTCTTGATTTCAAAGTCCAGTACATACAAAAAGTTATGTATCCATATTGATAAGTTCACTATTGTTTTAGATGGATATAAATATAGATCAGTCTGATAATGATAACAATGAGGAGCTTGAGTTATACGTTGTTTTACAGGTAGTAATGCAAGAACTTTATCTTCTCGTGACTCTTGTTTATGTTGTACTTCAAGTTGTCTTGGAGAGGTATACTACTGAGAGAACACTTACAATTAGAGTGCCAAATCGATATCAACATCAAATGGACTATATTACTCGTTTAGTGAAAGATAGTGATATGACATGTATTGAACAACTTCGAATGGATCGTCGTTGTTTCATGCGCTTGTGTCATATGGTGCAAACTATTAGGGGGTTGAGGGTTTCAAAGTGGGTACCACTAGAGGAGAAGGTTGCTATGTTTGTCAACATTTTAGCACAACACTTAAAGATATGAAACATGAAGCATAACTCTGTAAGATCAGGACAAACAATAAGTAGACATTTTAATGATGTGCTAAGGGCTGTTTTGCGCCTCCATGGTGAATTACTTAAGACTCCTGATCCTGTCACAAAAGCATGCACCGATCCTAGGTGGAGTTGTTTTCAGGTAATAAACTTTTATAGCTATTATTATTTAAATTGTCATTAAATTGTCATTGTAATAAACTTTTATAACTATTGATAATAATAACTACACATTTGTTTCTATTTAAAATTGTCTTGCAATATTAGATGGCACCTACATTAGAGTTCGTATTCCGAAGGTTGACAAGGGCCTTTATAGGACTCGGAAAGGAGAGATTGCTACTAATGTCCTGGGTGTTTGATCCCAAGACATGAAGTTCATCTTTGTGTTGCTTGGGTGGGAATGGTCTGCAGCTGACTCTAGAGTTTTGCGAGATGCTATTTCACAACCTAATGGTTTGCGTGTTCCAACTGGTAAGGATGCACAATGATTAGAAACAAACATGGTTTTCAAAAAAAAAAATGCTTAGTTTTCTAATACTTTATAGAAGTCACTTATTACAGGTTACTATTAGTTAGTCGACGCTGGGTATACTAATTGTCAAGGATTCTTAGCACCCTATCGAGGACAACGTTATCACTTGCCACTGTGGAGAGAAGGGAGAGCTCCTCAAAATCCTCACGAGTAATTTAACATGAAATATGCTCAAGCATGTAATCTCATCAACATAACTTTTGGGTTGTTAAAAATGAGATGGGCTATTTTGAGGAGTCACTCATTTTACCCAACACAACCCAAATCCGTATCATAACTGCTTGTTGTTTGTTGCATAGTCTTATTTGACAGGAGATAACAGTAGGCTTTCTTGAAGTGAACCTTGATGAGGCAATAGAAAATCAACCAGCTACGGGAGATGAGTACATTGACACCATTGACACGTCAAATGAGTGGACTGAGTTGCGAGATGCAATGGCACTACAAATGTACAATGAATGGATGGCTACTAGGGGGGACAAGGGTAGATGGAACATTTGTTTTTTAGTTTCTCTTGTAACGTTGGGTGTTGTTTATCTTTTAGTATTTAGTTATTGTTGGAACATATGCTCGTTGTTTCTCTTATAAGACGTTGGGTGCTGTTTATCTTTTAGTATTTAGTTATTTTAGAACATATGCTTGCTGTTTCTTTTGTAAGACAGTTGTTGGGTGTTGTTAGTTCAATTGACATTACTCTCTCTCTCTCTCTCTCTCCCCCTCCCACCTCTGTGTGTGTGTGTTCTTGTTTTTTGAATTTTTGATTTTTGATAGTTAGTGATGTGTGAATTTTTTATCATGGATATTTATGCTGATTGTTGTTTTCTTCATTGTCTGCTTCGCAATTTGGAAATGAAATTCTCAGTACAACCCTATTGGGGAACTACGTCTTAGCGTTTTTGCATTTACTTGTTGTATTCTAGAAATGGATAGTGAAGCATCAAGTACAAATAACAAAGGAAAGGATAAAGTCGATAGCTCCAAACCTAGAAGAACATGGACGAAGAAGGAAGAGAAAAGTTTGATCGTAGCATTACTTGCGATTGTGAAGGAAAGGTGGAAGGTTGATAATGCCTTCAAAGCCGAGTATCTTACAAAACTAGAAGGCAACTTGAATAAGTCATTACCTAGAACAGATCTGTGAAGTAATCCACACATCGAGTCAAAGTTGAAAACTTGGAAGAAGCATTTCAATTGTGTCCAAGCAATGCTCTCTCCCAGTGGGTTTGGGTGGAATGACGTAGATAAGACAGTTGATGTAGAGAGTGATTTTGTGTGGGAGGCATTTGTGAAGGTAATTATATTATTTTATTTATATACGTGTAGATTTTATGAAGTTTGACATATTTTATTTTTTATTGTAGAGAGAGGTCGATACAAAATACCTAAGGAACAAGTCGTTTCCGTACTATGATTATTGGATTCAAATATTTGGTAAAGACAGAGCAGCCGGCGAGGGAGCAAAAATCTTACTACAATGGCTAAAGAGCAAGAAGAGGTGTTCGGTGATTAGCACATTCCTACCATGGAGTTTTAGACACTAGACCCATTTGTCGTTTCAACTGAAAGCCACAAACTTCCCCCCGCAACATCTGCTAAAAGTAAAAGCAAGAAGAGGCCTAGGATTAGAGATGATGTAGCTACTGGTTTAACAATGCTTGGTGATAAAATTGGAGAATTAATTTCCGCGACTAATGACAAATTAGATTCATAGGAAAGCGGATGGGATATGCGCATGACTTGGCATCAAAAAGGGGTACATCGATTGACGAACTGAGGAAATTACCACTACTAGTTGATGAAATGTTGGATGTTTGTGAGCGTATAAGCCATGATGCCCGGAAACTAGACATGTTCTTCAGCTTAACTGATGATGAGAAATTATGATGGGTGATGAAGTTGTTTAATAGAAATGACAAATGAAATATAATTTGTTGTAATTTTTGGAACTTTTTTTCCAACACTTTTTGAGAGCCTTCTTGTTGGTAGATGCTTCCTGACAGTAGGGACAAGATTTATAATCCCAGCTATGTAGGCCATGTTAAACAGTTGCAGTCCTTTTTTGCATTTGTAACATATTTCAAATATTTTGAAGTATTGGTAAACTTAATTGTATCAACAAATGAAATATAATGATGTTGTTCTTCATGTATTTTTATGGGTTGCTGCATTTTTATGGAAAATAATGTTCTTTTTCATGTATTTTTATGGTATTCAATTGTTTTAGCCGCTTTTGTTGCATTTTTTTATGGGATTTAGTTAAATGCATTGAGCACGTATATTTTTATAGAATATTTTTATGTACAAAGCAATAAAATATAACCTTAACAAATGCTATTGAAATAATAGCATTTTATTGATTATTTTATTATTATTTTTTAGAAAATAATAATAATTATTTTTTTTGAAAACAATATTACTTGAAAGGAAAAGAAAGTATCCATTATTTTTTTGGTTTAAAAAAACAATTTATTATTAATTTTTTATTCATAAAAATAGTTTATTTTTTATTTACAAAAACTGTTTTATTTACTTTTTTTTAAATTAGGTTGGGTATTATTGTTTGGCCTTTGCTGGGTATTATTATTTAGAAAAACTGTTTGGCCATTGCTATTGCACTGAAGCACAGTCGAAATGGAAAATTGCTATTGAACTGAAGCACTACGAAATGGAAAATTGCTATCGCAAAGCACAGCCGAAATGGATTTTAATTAGGTTGGGTATTATTGTCATTTGGCCACAACGTTTGTTTTCCAATTTGTCATGTCCAATGAAATAATCAAACATGAGAATAGATAATATAAGGGATTAACAATACTTTGAATATACTATTTTAGGATTATTAGTGAGTGGATACTAAATACCTTTTAATTCTTTTCTTCAAAACAAACATGGCCCAAAGGGATAGGAGAAACATACAGACTTGGACGGACAATAGAAAAGTTTCCAAGTAACAAAGGAATGGTGTATCATATGAAAATTTCTCATTCTAATTACCTCTTACCTACCCAAAACTCTTTGTCAAATAGATCAATATTGGGCTACAACCATACTAGAATCATACAAATTAAACAACTCGTTGACCGTTGCCTCGTACATATATCTAAGCAAGTTACTGAAACATAACAAACAGCTTAATGATTCTCAAAGTAACATTTTTGTAGTGTTAAAACATCAAGCAATTACAATATAGATTGATTCAGTTTCATTCATAAACCATTAAAATTGCATACATCAAATAGTAAAATCAGGCAATACATGATCAACTGATTGGGATGATCTCATTTTTAACCATCAAAGAGAAATGTTGCAATCGTTTCACCAGGGATGTGAAACCAGTCAAGGTTCTTTAATGAATAAAAAAACACAACTTAATCATAGTTCTTCAACTTTAAAAATACTATGGTGAAAGGACAAATTCGAATGCGATCAAAGAACTATGGTTTATTTATTTGTTTATTTATTTTACTTTAGTTTAGTTTTTTTGGGGGGGTGGAGAGACTGAACAGTTAGAAAAATCCGGGCTTGCTTGTGTAAAGTCAAAACGGAAGCATATCAGTTTCAAGTGTCCGAATAGTACTCATGAGATACTGGGATAAAATTAAATTGTATTAATTTGACTTTAAAAAGAAAGTTCATCAATTAACCATCTTCTCAAGGAGCCTTTACGACAATAGCGAGAGCATGGAATCCAAACTAAAGCTCATCCCCCACAACTCATGAACAAGTTTTTGAAGAAATCAAACTTTCTCCCAACTTCAATAATACATGGAAGGTGTTTCAATTACACCAGAACTGCCACGTGAAGGGATTTCCAACCATAAGGCTTTAAGAATGGCAAGGAGTGATGGAAACATATATCAATAGAACTTCTATAAAACTATATTAGAAGAAGCGCCTATATGGGGGCACAAGCTCTATATCAAAAGGCCTATATCCTTGCAGGAATATCTAGTTCCCAAAAAAGTCAGCAAAAAAGGAACAAAAGGGAAAGACTCTCTTGGCCAAAAATAAAGGAAAATGAGGAACCTTCCTTACAAGATAGCCTCCCTACCTGCAAACCAAGTGACAAAAAAGCCAACTTGCTTGGGGCTTTATTTCCCAAACCCTTTCCAGCTCATCAACTCCCCTGAGAGATAGAACGATTTCAAGAGCAGCTTGTTCCTCACACGTCTCCATGTATATATAGTATGCTCCAAACCTGCCTGCATTTGGTAAACTCGAGGCAGCCCAAGAAAAGCCTCAACAAATTCCAACTCCCAGTAAGGGAAATCCCTCCAAACCTGCACTAACTCTCACACTTTGCATTTGACTGTGTTTAAACTCTGGACTCCCCACCTGGCCACCTCCCATTTGGGAGAGTAACACCCATACCGGCAAAAGGTCTCGAGTTCAACCTGCCATTGTTCCTAGAGATTTTTGTTATTACTAATTAGGAATCTCTAATATCTCCTTTATCATTTCTAAGTCCTTCAATACCCAAATAGGCTAAGTTTAATAATGCTAGTGCATCCTAAATTTCTAGACTCACAAGCAAGTAGAAGCAAAATGGGTCACCTTATCTATGGTCCTGAAAGCCGCATCCATATTCTGTTAAAGCATCTCCCATTGGATGAGTAATTGCCTCCCTTTCCAATCTTCAATTAGAGATAATTTATTACTGTCCAAAAAATATTTCTATTACTAATCCTAATTTTTTGCAATGCATATAATGAATTCTTCATTCTTCCACATTGCAGTTCACATGCTCACCTCCTCATGGACAAAATTCCCATCAAGACTAACCATTTTTTATTTACTAGAATTTATCCAATACGAAATATTCTTACTCTTAATGGACATGCATACAACAGATATTTTTAAGGGTTAAATTTGCTTTGCCCCTTTATGGTTTGACCCATGTACGACTTATCTATTTGACCTTTTATAAGAACCACATAACCCTCTGATGGTTTGTAGACTTAAGTGCACCGTCATTCTTTCCATCTAAATTAACAGGAAAACCAGAATTCCTACTTCAAAACCCAATTTTCCTCTAAATATTGAAGTTAATACCCTCATAAATTTTTAAATTTCCAAAAAGATGTCACTCTATTCTCTTTTTCCATTTCCTTCTTTTGTCCATCTCATGTTTCTCTCTTACAGACCCTCTACCACCACCCTCCCTCCTCTCTCACCAACTCACACACCCAAACCCTGCCTTGCCCCCCTCTAGCCCCTGCGGCACTGTAATGCCCTGATTTCATAACAACGGAAACCCAAGTAACGTATGAGAATAAAGCCCGAAAAGCAAAGAGTTTTAACAAATCTAAACCAAGAGTTGAAGCAAAAGATACGCAAAAGAAGGTTTAAAACCTTGGGTAAACATCCCTTTGAAAAGTAAGCTTTAAAAGAAAAAAAGTGAAAAATTACTCATAACAGTCAGACCGCTCGATCGGTCTCACGACCGATCGATCAATCTTTTACTGCCCGCAGTAGTTTCACACAGCAACTGAGAAACCGAGAGGTAGCTATAACCGCTCGATAGACCGCTCGATCGGTCCATCGAGCGTTCCATCCTTGGACTCTTTTCTCAAGTTTTGTTCCAAAAATTTGATTTTTCACATCAAAACAATTGTAAAGGTAAGCCTTTCATACCACCAATCTTTATAGAGATAAGGTCAAAGCATAAAGAAATATCTCCAAACATTTTCAAATTTAATAAAATTAACATTTTGCCCAGCTTACATCGTTCAAACCCATAACAAATCGTCATCTCATACATGTAAAAATATGAGTTCACGGCATTATGTCCTGACAACAGGGTTACACCAACAAGGATACAACCACTCAAAGTATTTAAAATAATTACATTTACAACTGTTTACATCTCAAAAGATGATACAAAAATACATAAATTCTCTCAAATACTTTGAAACAAAACAAGGGGTCTCACGACCAAGACCCTTAATCCATAGCCTTCTTCCTGCTATCACCTGAAATGATTTTTACAATATGAGTTGAGACTCGTAAGAAATTGACTAACGATGAATGAAAGCATGACATGCGAAGATAGTTATGCGACATTCAACACATAGTTTTATCGAAATTAGCTTTCATTTTTCCGCCAAAATCCCATTCCATTACGCTCATTTCAAGTTTCCAAGTTCACAACACACACCAACGCACACGCACACATCATTCTCATCATCTCATATCTCAACCAACTCGTGGTTTTCACACTAAAAACCAATGCCGGACGAGTTTATAGACCCAGGTCGAGTTACTACCGATCGGGCCACACGAGGCCCGCTAAGTAACGATGCGTTCTATAACCCGCAGTGATTAACGTCTTGTTCTCGGTTATTAGCCGAATGATAAGGCACCCCATCTGCGCAGTTTTCCAATTTTCACCAAAGAGCTATTCAAGTCCAACTTAAACGACCCATAGATCCAAAATCGGTCCTTTTCATTTTATCACATTAATATCCCAAACGCGAGTCCAACTCAAACATGGTTTCTCTCGCTAATACCCAATACAAAGAAGGCTAACAACAATTATACATATTCTCAATTTCATAGACTTTACATATTTCAATTTTAATTAGCTTAAAACCCCAACCCACACATCGTGGTTCCCAAAAACTCATCACACTCACACGATTTATTCAAAACCCCTCTTTATCCTTCCTTGATCTCATATTTCATCAAATTCATGGATTGTATATATATATAAATAGGTTCCCACAACCCAAAACTTATCAAATCATTCTATAATTTCATCATTCAATCCATTAACCCCTAAACCCCCAATTTTTAAGAGTTAACCCAAAAATCAAACCCTAATTTCTCATTTTTCAATTCCATGCATATCCAATACGAACAAGTTAAAAGCCCCTTAAAGCATCCACAAACCCAATATTTAACATGCTTTAACATTAAACCCTAATCTAGGGTTTCAAAACATCAAATTTTCATGCTTCCGTGTATATATATTCAAATATATAACTTATATCAAGCAAAGATTCAAAGATAGTCATAGATCCTATCTTTTTGATGCTCAAACCATGAGGAAACAACCCAAGCAAGCTCCAATCAACCGAAACTCCAACCACGTGGCGAAGGTGGAGCTTCCAACGCGTGTCCTCACTCTCCAAAGGGTGTTCACTCGGGAGAAAGGCAAAGAATTCACTCTTGAAGAGCTAGGAATGCTCTAAGAGACCATCAAACCCAAACCTAGGGCTTACTTTTCATTCTAGAGAGAGAAAAGATAGGAATGAGAGAAAGATCCCAAAACCCGAACTTAAAGTTGCCTTCTGTGATAGATTGTTTGATTGGTCTCGAGACCGATCGATCGGTCTTTCGCTGGAATGCACACCAAGGAAAGGAAAAGTATATATGATTCAAATTTTGTTCCAACGCCTCAAAATTCACTCAATCAACCCACAATAATTATTTTCATGCATATTTGAGCACATAATAGTTATCAACCAAACTCATGATTGAACTTTTAATCTTTTCCCAAATCTAAACATTAATCCACACGATTTAATTAAACGTTTCAAATAAAAAGAGATCGGATCCCTACAACCTCCCCACTTAGGAGATTTCGTCCGCGAAACTAGATATACATAAAAAATCAAATAATTTGGGGTACTTCTCACGAACTCCCTACTCTCGCTCCCACGTAACTTCCTCAACACCATGGTGAAACAACAAAACCTTCACATAAGAGATGGTTCTACCTTGAAGGATTTGTTCTTTGGTATTAAGAATTCTCGCCGGTCTCTCCTCGTAGGTAAAGTCATCCTCAACTCTTTAGTCGGTCTAATCTAACACAGTGACGGATCTGGCTTGTATTTGCGCTATTTGCGCAACATGAACACATGAAAATTATTATGTACAGAAGCTAACTGTGGTGGCAAAAACAAGGCGGTAGGCCACCTTTCCGATCTTGTTAAGGATCTCAAACGGTCCGATAAAACGAAGTGATAATTTCCCACTTTTCCCGAACCCCATCAAACCATTCTGTGGTGAGACCTTTAAGAACACGTCTCCCACCTCAAACGCCAACGGTCTTCTCCTCTTATCAGCGTAGCTCTTTTGTCGGTTTTGAACGGTCACTAAATGTTTACGAATCACGATGTTTTTTTTTGTGGTCTCACACACAAGCTCGGGCCTTAACATGGCCGTCTCACTGACATCGGTCCGACAAACGGGTGACGTACAATGTCTACCATACAATGCTTCATAAGGCACCATCTCAATGCTCGATTAGTAACTGTTGTTGTAGGCGAACTCTACCAACGGCAAATGGTCATCCTATGACCCACAAAAGTCTAAAACATACACTCGCAATATATTCTCAAGTATTTGAATGGTGCGCTCCGACTGACCATTTGTCTGGGGATGGAAAGCAGTATTGAGAAGTAAGCTTGTCCCCATAGCTGACTGTAAACTCTGCCAGAAGCGTGCAGTGAAGCGGGCGTCCCGGTCTGAAACAATAGAAACAGGCACTCTGTGGAGTCTGACAATCTCCCTCACACAAAGCTTGCTAAGCTTATCAACAGAATCCGTCATGCGAATAGGGAAAAAGTGTGCGAACTTAGTCAACCTATCCACCACAACCCAAACGGCGTAATGCCCCCTTGGCAACCTCGGAAGTCCCAAAACGAAATCCATAGCAATATTCTCCCACTTCCATTCCGACACTAGCAATGATTGCAATAGTCCAGCTAGTCTCTGATACTCGGCCTACACTTGTTGGCAAGTAAGGCATCGTGAAACAAAGAGTGCAACATACTTCTTCATGCCCCTCCACTAAAACTGTCTGCGCATGTCATGATATATCTTGATGCCACCTAGATGCACTGCAAGACGCGAATGATGGAACTCACGAAGCACATCATCACAACACGACTCCGGCACGAAGATCCTTCCTGCAAATCTCAAACTCTAATCGGAGTAGATAGTCCACTCCTTGGCATCCTCACCACTCAAGGCTTGCTCCCGAAACATTAGGCTCTTTGCATCTGACTGTTGAGCCTTCATAACGCGGTGAATAAGGGTGGGTTGAGAAACCAATGTGAACAAGGTAACACCATCACCAGACTCACCGAACTACAAGTCATACTCGTCGACCTCCCCAGTCATACTCCACTCCCTAACAACCGCGTGAGCTAACGAGCTCAAAGATTTCCAACTAAGGGCATCGGCCACCACATTGGCTTTGTCCGGATGATACTGTAGATCAAAGTCATAATCTCCCAAAACTCCATCCACCTCCTTTGTCGTAGATTCAAATCCTTTTGCGAGAACAAGTATTTCAAACTTTTGTGGTCCGAGAACACTTCAAAGCGCTCTCCATACAGATAATGCCTCTAGGTCTTTAGAGCAAAGACCACCGCCGCGAGCTCCAAGTCATGAGTGGAATAGTTCTTTTCATGAATCTTCAACTATTTCGACCCATAGGTAGCCACTTTGCCCCGTTGCAACAACACGCAACCCAAGCCCTCGTGCGACGCATCGTAGTAAACAGCATAGCCAAGCCCTTTCTCTAGTATAATCAAAATGGGTGCACTGGTCAGCATCTCCTTCAAAGTCTGGAAGGCGAGCTCACAACTGTCATTCCATACGAATTTGATTTCTTTTCGCGTCAGGCGCGTCATAGGCACTACTAGCCTAGAAAAGTCTTTCATGAACCGCCGGTAATAACCCACTAAGCCTAAGAAACTCTTAAACTCAAATACATTCTTCGATCTCTCCCAATCCATCACGACTTCTATCTTAGAAGCATCCACTGCCACTCTGTTCCCCAAAACTACGTGCTCCAAAAACTTAAACCTCAGGCAACCAAAACTCACACTTGTCATACTTGGTGTATAAACAGTGTTCTCGCAACAACTGTAGAGTGATCCTAAGATGCTCCTCATGCGCCTCCTCTGATGGTGAATAAATCAAAATATCGTCTATGAACACCACCACGAATTGGTCAAGGTAAGGGTGAAAGATACGATTCATAAGGTCCATGAACGTCAACAACGCGTTAGTCAATACAAAAGACATGATTAGAAACTCAAAATGCCCATAACGGGTACGAAAAGCCTTCTTCGGAATGTCCTCCTCCTTAACTCGCAACTGATGGTAACCCGATCTCAAATTTATTTTGGAAAAGCAATACGAATCCTTCAGTTGGTCAAACAAATCGTCAACATGAGGCATAGGGTATTCGTACTTAAACGGTCACGTGGTTCAACTTATGGTAATCGATATATAGACGCAAGGACCCATCCTTCTTTTTCGCAAACAAGGCCGGCGCTCCCCAAGGCGACATATTAGGACAAATAAAACCCTTGTACAACAACTCCTAGACCTGCACCTTTAACTCTGGCAACTCGGCTGGTGTAAAACAGTATGAAAGCATAGAAACAGGGGTAGTTCCTAGGATGAGGTCAATGAAAAACTCTACTTCCCGCCATGGCGAAAGCTCAAAAAAATCGTCCAGGAAGACATATGGAAACTCACCAACAACGGGAGGAAGCTCCCCGCGAGCAGAATCAATTTCACTCGTCGACATGGCAGAGAAAAGGAGGTTAAGGTTATCACGGCTCCATGAACCAAGAGATCTAGGCACTAAAGCATCGTCCCGGTGACCCACAAAATAAAAGGAGTCTCCCTCCGGTGTGCAAACAAACACTCGTCGCGGGTCACAGTTGATAAAGGCGCGAAAGGTGATCAACCAATCTATTTCCATTATGATGTCGAATGAAGTCATATCAAGCACGATGAAATCGAACACTAAACGGTGGTTGGCAATTTTCATCTCACGTTACAGACGTCTTAATATGGTAGTCTCGCCAATCGGTGTCTTTACGCATAAGGCGCTACTCAAATCGTCTACCTCTAGCCCCAATGCAGATACAAATACAGATAAGATGAATGAATACGATGCTCCTGTGTCAACAAGACCACTAGCCCATGAATGGTACACTAAGAAGGTACCTCGGATGATCGATGGACTGGCTGCGGTATCTAACACGGCATGCACCACTGACGTATTAGGCTCTATGAGGGCATACAATCGCCCCTAATTCCCTTGATTCGGCCTACTACTCCCCTGGCTCCCGACTGCCTCACCAACTGGGCTGAAGTAGCCTTTCCTGGTGTCCTCGCTAACTGCACTCTTGATTGCTGCTGCGACTGCCTGTAACCCTATCGCCCCTTAGGTGTCTGCCCTGGCTGTGCTCCTGAAGCACCCTGTATATTCCCTCCTAAAAGGCAATCTCGACGCATGTGGCTCGCCTGGCCGCACTGATAGCAAGAATATGGGGCCCTCCTCCAAGTCTGACTTTGATGCTGTCCTTGCTGTGCGCACTCTCTGACACGATGCCCCGGCTGTTTGCACAAGAAGCAAACTATCTCCTGATGTTCGGAACATCCAGACGAACCCATCGATGGTGTAGGTGCCGACCGTGGCTGCGGTTGGGACCCCATAAGATAAGAATTCGATCCTCTTGACTTCTACCTCTTCAACTGGCGCCCCTCTGACTATGCCCCAAAGTCCTTTTGATGCGACTTACTCTCTCTGATCTTTCGGCTCTCGGCCATGGTGTTCTCAACCCGAATGGCAGCCTCCACTAACTCGGTATAAACTTGAAAGTCTAAAGTTGCAATCCTGTCCTTAATGGCGGGTCGAAGACCCCGCTCAAACTGCTCGGTGCGCAACTCTTCCGTTGCCACCATCTCCGGTGCAAACCGGGACAGATTAGCGAACTTGGCCTCATACTGAACCACTGACAGAGTACCCTGAATGAGAGAAAGAAACTCCTCACGGTAGGTATCTCTCGATGACCATGGGAAATACTTCTCCATGAAGACCCTAGTGAAAGCGGTTCACATGCCCTCTGCAGTGGTCTTGGAAAACTTCAACCACTCCCTCGCGTCTTTTCGAAGTTGGAACGCCACAAACTTTACCCGCAACTCGTCCTCCACGATCTCTAGGGTGTCAAAGATCGTCGTGGTCACATCTAACCACTCCGTAGCAGCTTTGGGGTCCGGCTCCCTAGAAAAGGTTAGAAGATTCAACAGTTGGAATTCTCTCATTGTTACCGTAGCCCTTGGCTAAGGAGCTCTAGCTCCAACCCTAGCCACATTGGCTAAAGCTCACATCGTCGTGAGTATCTCCTGAACAACATCAACGCTGCCCACTTGTTTTTGCAGGGCATGCATGTCCCCTTCTACCGGAACTTAGGCATAAGCACGACCTCGACCGCGACCCCGGTCTCTATCTCGTCTCGGTAACATCGCTCTATATAAGAAAAGAACGAAAAAAAGAAATCAATAAGGTCTAAATCCACTTATCTTTCACGAACAATACTGTCCCTCAACAAAATACCACATAACATGTATTATCGCATTAACACACCATATGCATCACATAATGAGAACTAATCATAATGACACGTTAATCCGGATAACTTGTCTGGATTTCTGGTTAGAACAGACGTCGGCCAAACGCCTTTCTAGCTCGAACCCTAAACTAGTCGACCGGTCACCCAAGGGCAAAACATATCATCTTAAGTGCCCAACCTCCATGCCCGAATACCACATAACATGCAGATATCAAGTTATGTCCAAGATATCTCATGCAAACACACCAATATATGAATGGCACACATTAATGCAAACTCTTACGTAATGAATCAACCACTCCCACAGCTCCTAGATATTCAAACCTAGAGCTCTGATATCAATCAGTAATGCCCTGATTTCATAACAACAGAAACCCAAGCAACGTATAAGGATAAACCCCGAAAAGCGAAGAGTTTTAACAAATCGAAACCAAGAGTTGAAGCAAAAGATACGCAAAAGAAGGTTTAAATCCTTGGTGTTAATGTAATTGGCAAATTTCCGGGTCTCTAGTCAAAACCACCAAGTGTCTGTATCCTTTTTATTTTGGGCTGGGTTGCTTTTGTTTTCTTCTTCTTAGTGCTTGACCCCTCTTTCTTCCCTTTTATATTAGGTGACCAGAAGGGTTCGCTCGTTGAGCGCTCTCTAGGCGCTCGAGCGCTGGGTCAGCGCTCCTTAGGCGCTTGTTGAGCGCTTGAGCGCTAGACCCTTGTGGCTTGCCCTTTGCCTTTTCCAGTTTGCCCCGCTCGCAAAGTGCCCTTGGAGCACTTGAGCTCTCTTAAGCGCTTGCCATGCGCTTGAGAAGCGCTCAAGCTCTTCATCATGCGCTTGAACAGCGCTCATGCGCTCGAACAGCGCTCATGCGCTCATGGTTAAACCGTAGGTTAAACAGTTATGGCGCTCGCTAGGTGCCTGCGGCGCGCTTGAGCGCTCATGCGCTCGCACGCGCTCGCAAGGCGCTCGAGCGCCCTGAGACAGTTTCTTACCACCTTTGTGTACAGTATATAAGTCCTTGCTTGTCTCGTTTTTAATACTACCAAAAAAAAAAAAACGTTGAGAGAGGAGCGACATTTTTTGCACCTTTTTTTTTCCCTACACTTTGTTAAACTCTTGTCTACTTCATTGTAACAATCTAAGAGCCTTTGATCCTATTAAAGTGCATACACCACCTAGATTGTGTTACTCTCTCATACTTTAAATTTTTCTACATTTTTGGTCATTCATTCGCACTTAAAACTTGCTCGGATCAGATATTAGCCATTGGGTTTCTTAGATAGAAAAGTTGAAACAGTTTGAATATGTGGAATCTCAAAGGAGCTCGGGGAGCTGTCACAAACTACAAAATTAGGTCGTCGTTGGGTAACGAGTGTAAATCCTTTGTTCTTTTAGGTTGTACCTTTTTGATTTATAGTAAAAAGTGCTTTTTGTGTCGGTATCGTAGTTTTCATCCTGGAGTTTATCTCAAGGGTTTTCACGTTATATCTTGTGTTTATCATTCATGGATGTTGATTATTTATTTCCAAATGCAAAATAATCTTCTTAAGTTTTAATTCGTCCATGGATTAAGCTATTTACCCCCGCCTCTAGGATTAATTGGGTTTATCTACCGTTTTTCAATTGGTATCAAAGCCTTGTTATGTCATTGTCGGCTTCACCGCCGGAGATAGATCCGTTTTGTATCCATGAACTCCGAGTTAGGTCGTGAGGGCACTTCCACCACTAGGCCTCCCTACTTTGATGGCAATAACTACCCCTACTGAAAAACTAGAATGAAAACCTTCTTAAACTCTATGGGAATTAGGATGTGGAGATCCGTCCGTTACGAATATGAATCTCCCACCATTGAAGATCCCGCGACTAAAGTTGTTAGGTTGAAAACCGATAGAGAGTGGACTCAAATTGATAATGAGTGTTCAAACTATAATTACAAAGCCTTAGGTGCTATTCGCAATGCTATAAGTCCAGGTGAATTTAGTCGTATCTCTCAATGTGAGACTGCTAAGGAAGCGTGGGATATCCTACAAGTGGCTCACAAGGGAACACAAACTGTCAAGACCTCTAAACTTCAGATGTTGACTACTAGGTTTGAGGAACTAAGAATGATCGAACACGAATTCTTCGACCAATTTTATTGTAAGCTAAGCGAAATTGTTAACTCCTTTGGTCTAGGAGAACCTCTCTCACCGTTGAAAGTCGTTCAAAAAATTCTTAGATCCCTGCCTGAGAGGTTTAGACCTAAAGTCACGGCCATTGAAGAGAGTCATGATATTGACTCTTCGAAAGTTGAAGAACTCGTAAGCAAGCTTCAAACCTATGAGATCAATCATCTGTTTAGTAAGAAAACCTCCTCCAGCTCGAGTAAAGGAATGACCCTTAAATCCTCCGTTGTTGACAACCATGAGAGCAATGATGATGAGGATGAGCTAGATGAGGAAGAAGTCTCCATGTTGGCTACAAAATTCAGAAAATTTGTGACGTTCAAAAGGGGAAATAATTCTAACAAATCTTCTTCTATGTTCCCCATGTCCAACATGAAATTTACTTCTAGTGAAAGTGATAAACGTGGAACTCCTCAAAATTTCAAAAAACCTCTAGGAATCCAATGTCATGAATGTCATGGGTATGGTCACATTCAAGCCGAGTGTGCCAATACCCTGAAGAAGAAAAAAAGAAAGTTTCACCGTCACATGGGATAATGATAGTGAAGAAGAAGAAACTGAACAAAGTAGTCCTGAAGATAAGACTAAAAAATCTAGTCTTGCTGTTCTAGTTGCTACCTTAAACCCCTCAGAACCTCCTGAGACCTCCGTTGACCCAAAACTCTCAAGTGAGAGTGCTGCGATTGATGAGTCTTTGAACTCCGAGTCTATGGATGAGACTAGTGAAAAGGAACCGGGTAATGAGGAAGATGAAATTGAGTCCATTCATGAAGCTTATGATGAGCTTGTCAAAGAGTGCTTGAAATTCAAAAAGAAGAAATTGAAGGTCAAGTCCAAGTCTAAATCTTTAGAAAAAGAAAAGGATTTTCTCAAGAGTGAACTAAGCGAGAAGAACTTAGAAATCAACAACCTCAAGTCTTTAAAGGCGAACCTAACTGACAAATTTGCTAGTATTGAGAAAGAGAGACTTGATTATCTTAGAGAATTGACTTTCGCTAGGACTAGGATTTCTGACCTTGAGAAAGACCTCTGTGAAGCTAGCTCGATGATGAAAAGAAGTGAAGCGACCACTCGGATCACCGAGTTACCCTCCTCTTTTAGAGACATGAGTGGTCTCGGTTATTTAGATCCTCCTTCATTAAAACCCAAGATCTGTAGTGATCCCAATAAAGTTGTGTTCGTCAGTGCTTCTAGTTCTCTTCCCTCTCCTATCATAAAGAATGAAAATGTCAAAGATGTTAATCATGTTCAAAAGAAAATGAGTGCTCCCACGTGTCACCACTGTGGCGTCCAAGGTCACATAAGACCAAATTGGTATCGTCAAAAAAGAGAAACTACCAAGAAAAGTTCTACTGGTCAACCCATTGTTGGAAGATCCATTAGACAAACTCAAACTAGACGTGTGGGTAAAGAGTATGATGTCCTTGAGCACCTTAGTGACCTAGCCGCTCAATCCTCCTATCTTGTCTCCGAGATTGACAAGTTATCCTTGGCTGTGGAGAGCTCCTTCAAGGTACCTCATAAGATGAATAATGATCAGGTTATGAATCTCGACCACTGCTCACCTCGTCATAACATGAACCTAATTGAGAAGTGGAAGCATACTAAAAACTCCTCTGACCAATCCCATAGACAATCCTGGAGGAGAAAATTAAATGTTTGTCTTGTTGCTCACACTGCTTCAAAAATGCATAATACTTATCTTTGGTATTTGGATAGTGGATGTTCTCGTCATATGATAGGGGACAAATTTTTATTTGTCACTTTTGAAGAATATTCTGGAGAAAATGTCACATTTGGTGATGGGAACAAGGGAAAGATTACCGGAAAAGGAGTGATCAAGTCCTCCGGCATTCCTAAACTAGAGGATGTGCTCTATATTGAGGGGCTGAAGGCAAATCTTCTGAGTATAGGTCAATTCTGTGATAACTCTCATAATGTTCAGTTTACACAAAATGATTGTTTCATAATTGATTCTTCTGGTATATGCATTGTTAAAGGTGTTAGGTCATCTGATAACTGTTATTGCATCATACCTGGACCTGAACTTCTTTGCAACAGGATGTTACTCGACAAAGTTGAAATGTGGCACCAAAAGTTGGGACATATTAACTTTGTAGATCTGTCCAAAATCAATGGAAAGGAACTCATAAAGGGGGTTCCAAAATTGGCCAGTTGAAAAAGACTTGTTTGTTGTGACTATCAAAAAGGAAAACAAATTAAATGCTCACACAAAAAGACAAACCTTGTTGCCACCACCAGACCCCTTGAGCTTTTACACATGGACTTAATGGGTCCCTCTAGAAATGAAAGCCTTGGACGTAAAAAATACATTTTTGTCATCCCGGTACACCTGGGTTAGGTTCTTGAGGAAAAAGTCTGATACCTTTGAGTATTTCAAAATCATGTGTCAAACGGTTTAGAATGAAAATGGTTATTCCATAACCCGTGTTAGAAGTGACCATGGTAGGGAGTTTGAAAACGTCGAGGTTAAAAAATTCTGTAATGAGAAGGGCATTAAGTATGAGTTCTCTGCTCCACGGGCTCCTCAACAAAATGGGTTCGTGAAAAGGAAAAATAGAACCCTACAGGAAATTGCTAGAGTTAAGCTTCATGCTAGGTGTGTTCCTAAAAATTTCTGGGTTGAGGCTGTCAATACTGCATGCTATACCATTAATAGAGTGTATTTGAGGCCGGGAACCTCTCATACTCCTTATGAGATCTGGAATGAAAAAAAGTCAAATGTCAAATACTTTAGAGTGTTTGGTAGCAAATGTCACATCCTTATGGACAGTGAGTCTTTGGAAAAATTTAATTCTAGGAGTGACGAGGAAATCTTTCTGGGATACTCCCTTAATAGTAGAGCCTATCGTATGTATAACTTGAGAACCTCGACTCTTATGGAGTCTGCAAATGTTGTTGTCAATGACTCTACTGTGTATGAGATGAACTCCTCTCATAATGAAGAAATTTGGGATGAGTTTGAGGGGGAGAGTTCTAACTCCCATGATGATCCCATCACAGACACACTCTGTGTGAAGCACCTGAGATTGACTCTATGGAAGATGCTGCTTCCAATGTTAGTGAACCGACGCTTCAGGCTGAGGGATCCCCCTTGCACAACAAATAACCTTCGGCTAGGGTCAAATTGAATCATCCGCTAGATCTTGTCATTGACCCTAGGGATGACATGTTAACTAGGAGAAAAGCTAAAAATGAAAATGAAATCACTTATGTTTGCTATACCTCCCTTGTTGAACTTAAGAGGATTGAAGAAGTTCTTAGCGATGAGAATTGGATCATGGCTATGCAAGAAGAGCTTCAACAATTTGATAGAAATGAAGTATGGTACCTTGTTCCTCAACCTAATCACATTAATGTCATCGGAACAAAGTGGATCTTTAAAAATAAACGTGATGAGCATGGACTTGTGGTTAGAAACAAGGCTAGACTTGTGGCTCAGGGGTATTCACAAATAGAAGGAATCGACTTCGATGAGACCTTTGTCCCCATAGCTCGCTTGGAGTCCATTCGACTTCTAATTGCCATAGCTTGTTTTCGTCACTTCAAGCTCTACTAAATGGACGTTAAAAGTGCCTTCCTCAATGATGTCATTCAAGAGGAAGTCTATGTTGAACAACCACGAGAGTTTGAAGATCCTTACAATCCTCAACATGTGTATAGGCGCAGAAAGGCTCTATACAGGCTTAAGCAAGCCCCTCGGCCTTGGTATGAAAGGCTCACTGATCATCTGTTAAATTTTGGCTTTGTTCGAGGGGGAGCTGATCGCACTCTCTTCTTCAAGAAGATCGAGGATGATTTGCTCATTGCCCAAATCTATGTCGATGACATTGTGTTTGGTTCCACATCTGATCGCCTTTCTCACTACTTTGGTGCCGAGATGAATCATGAATTTTAGATGAGTCTTGTTGGGGAACTGATTCATTTCTTGGGGTTCCATGTGAGGCAATTGAAAGATGGGATTTTCATATCCTAATCTGTATATGCTCACGACTTAGTTAAAAAGTTTGGCCTTGAAACTGCCAAGGAACTCCGTACCCCTATGAACACTAGTTTCAAACTCGGCAAAGACTCAGATGGAAAGGACGTTAACTCTACCTTGTACTGCAGTATGATAGATAGCCTCCTGTATCTCACTGGCAGTCACCCTGACTTGTTGTTCAGTGTAGGAATTTGTGCTCGCTTTTAGGCCTGCCCAAAAGAGTCTCATCTTGTCGCCGTCAAGCGTATCATTTGGTATGTCAAAGGGACTCTGAGCCTTGGTCTGTGGTATCCTCATAACACTAACACAGATCTTGCTGCTTTTTCAGATGCTGACTGGGTAGGAAATGTAGACGACCGCAAGAGCACTTTTGGCGGGTGCTTCTATTTGGGTAATTGTCTGATTGCTGGTTCAGTAAAAAGCAAAACTGTATTTCTCTGTCTACTACCGAGGCAGAGTACATTGCTGCAGGTAGCAGCTACACGCAATTGTTGTGGATGAGACAGATTGCTTCAGGATTATGGTTTCACTCAAGGCACCATGACTGTGTTTTGTGACAACACGAGTGCTATCACTATCTCCAAAAATCCTGTCCAACACTCGTGCACCAAACACAGACATTCGTCATCATTTCATCCGTGATCTTGTTGAGGATGGTGTCGTCTCTATCGAGTTCATTTCCACTCTTGATCAAAAAGAAGATATCTTTACGAAGCCCTTAGATTTCTCGAGGTTTGAATCGCTTAGGCTGTCTCTTGGCTTAATCTCTCTTGACAAGTGGGTTGGGTGTATTTTTTTTTTGCTTTGTATTTTTGTTTGTATTTTCCTTTTAATAAAAAAAATGTTGTTTAAAATCTTTTGGCTTGCATGCTTGTATGCCTGTTCTGTCTGCTTGTCTGTGTTGGCTCTTGTAAATCTGCAAAATATTGCCTTGATTATCCTGTGATCGTATATTATCCCATGTTCTGGCTCTTGGTTTGATACATTCTCATGAGGAATTGTACTTTATCTTTTAGACTAGTCAATTATGTATGTTTCAAGGCGTTTAAGTTTCGTGTATACCATGCATTCACACACGCACTCTCGGAGCATGATATCCTGTTGGGTCTGTAAGAGTGATTTCATCTAATTTCCTTGGTGTCCCTCCTTCGGTTGCTTGGATAACCGATATTTGTGGTTTACCTTCAGTTGCTTTCCCTCTTGTCTGTATCCCAATTCTTATGTCTGTGACAGCCTATGAGATTGTGCTTATCACCTCTGGGTAATACCGTCTTTTGAAAGGATTCTCTCTTCACCTTCTCCTTCTTTCAATATAAAAAATATATATATAAAAAAGGGGGTAAAATTCTTGCAATCAAGTTGGCTGTGTGCATGGCCTTTCTCTCTTTCCTTGACTGAGGTTCGTGCATATGACTCAAGGTCCAAATGCTAGGCGGCTTGACTTGAATGCTTTCTTGTTGGTTGTGGTATTCTGGTCTTTGGATTGTGTCTTTCTTTATCTCTCTTCAAGTCTCATGCTCCTCAGTCTCCAGGTTTCCCTATTTACACTTTTAATGCATTGGTATTGTAATTGCTTTTTGCGTCTGGTACTCCATGCTTAGTTAACTTGAATTTGGTTTCGTATTCTAATTCATGCGAAGATATTTAGCTTATGTTTGCCTTGGTTCACAGATCTCATATTTTTACTAGCTCATCTTGCAAGTTTCTTGGTTCATCTTGTATGCCTTCACCTATATTTTCATATATATCTTTTCATTGTGTGTGATCTTGTGTGCCTGTCTTTATCCCTGCTTAACTATTTTTGGGTATGGGGTGCTGTCTGAGGGGGACCTGTTTTTGAACAGTGGTCTGTGCTTGCTAGGTGCTCGCTGAGCGCTCGAGCGCTCTTGGGCACTCGTTGTGCGCTCGCTAAGCGCTCAAGCACCAATGCGCTAATACGCGCTCGTTGGGCGCTCGAGCGCCTAAGCGCTAATGCACGCCTGTGGGGAGCTCAAGTGCCGGTTTTTCGGCCTTTTTAAAGGGTGGGTCCCCCCTCCAGCTCATTATTTTCTCTCTCTAGCCTTCTCCTCCGACAACCCTTGGCTTCTTCGGCGAACTTTTCCAGCGACCTTCCATCTTCCTTCACTCTTCACTGTCGATCTCATGGGTATTCCTTCTTCTCTCTCCATTCTTTCTTCTCTCTCTCTTCTCTCTCTTATGCTTTTATTATGTGTTGCTTTTTCTTGTGTTGTGTTGGCCTTGTTTTCTTTCTAGTCGGCGAACCTGCGGGGACTAAGTCCCGGGGGTGAAAACGCCCGAGCTGACTCGGGTACAACCCTTTCATCTCCACCCGGGCTAAAAAGCAGTACGCTGCTCTAGCCAACCGAGGTGTCCTGGTGGAGCGGACCATTCATATCCATACCTTTGTGGATAACAGCCTCGCTACCCAGTTCACCGCGGGTGGCTGGAATGGCGCTTGCCAAGGTCATGGGGCTATTTTTCCCGAGATGGTTCGGGAATTCTATGCCAACACCTCTGACATCTCCTTTGACACCTTTACCCTCACTTCATGGATACGGGGTCAGCTGTTTATCCTCACTACTGAGAATATTGCGACCCTGTTGGGGGCTCCGTTTGTTCCAGACCCCCAATTTTCGTTTGACGAGGCTGTTACCCTGATCTGCTGTGAGGTCTCCCGAGAGCTGACCGGTGGGGCACACTGTTATAAACCGACTCTTAAACAAGCACACCTCACTCCTCCTTATCGAGCACTCAACAAGATAGTTGCCTCTATTATCGACCCTACCGGCCATACCTCTAACATCCCGCCCGTTTAGATTGAGCTTTTGTACGCTATTGGGTGTGGCTTTTCATATAACCTTCCCCATTGTATCTGGCTTTAGATCGCCAGCTATGCCCACCAGCCTCAGGGCACTACGGGTCTTCCCTTTTTCTCCCTTATCACCCGTTTGTGCAATGCCCGTTCTATCCCTACCTTTCCTTCTGAGCCTTCGGTCTTTCCAAAAGACAATTTTTCTGCTCAGTCTGAGAACCTGAGCAATGCTCATATCTCAGCGGACTGGATGTTCTTCCTGTTCATCTACAATCGGATCCTGAGTTTCCTCTTATCCAGCCTATCTTCCCGAGTATTTTCGTGCCTCCTGCTCCGGCTATTTCTGCCACTCCTCTGGCCCCTCCTCCGTCTTTCCCCCCTTTGTCTGGTCCCTCCGAGCCTGGTCCCTCCTCATATTTCGGACCCTCCTCGTCTTTCGAACCCTCCTCTAGTGGTGATGCGTACATCACCATTCTGAGTCACCTTGAGAGGTTCGATATCCGCTTCGACACCCTTAATGCGAGTATTTGGGATCTCTATTCCGGCCAGGAGCTCCTGCGCGGCCAGTTTGCTTTCGGGAATGATCTCCTCCAGCAGTGGATGACCGACCTCGGCTTCCATATCGCCTCTCTACAGATCCAGGTGCAGGGTCTTCATCGGCGTATTGAGGACGATTACCCGAGTCCAGCTCATGATGACGACGACGGTGGTGGTCCTTCCGGTGGTGATCCTTCCGGTGCTTAGCTCTTCCAGGACAAAAAAGGGGAGAGCTAATAGGGGGAGTTTGTAGATAAGGGGAGTTAG
>JAULJZ010176894.1:0-23190 GCA_032270985.1 Heliamphora pulchella
TGATCACCTTGGTCAGTCGTAGTAACCCGAGACTCATCTTTACTGATGGCTCTGTTCATCCTTCTAAAGATCTCAGATAAAGATGGAATATCGGACCCAGCCAAGATCTGTGAACGTGCAGAGTCAAGTTGCTGGTTCACCCCGACTAAAAAGAAAACAACCAAGAACTGCATCCTCTGCTATCTAAAAATCTCGTTTCGATTGGTGAAAGGTACCAGACGATCATACTCATCAGCTAATACCTTGAACTCTGTGAAGTAATCTAAAAAAGGCTACACTCCCTGCTGTATTCTGAAAATACTCCGCATCGCATCATACAGTCTAGACAAATCATTAGTCGAAGCAAATGTTTCCTCGAAAATAGGTCACACCTCTCGAACAGTGGTGGCATTAGCCACCAAAACTTCAATGGACGGCTCCATTGCATTCAACATCTTACTAAGCAGCCGAGCATCATCCCTCTTCCACCTTTTGTATTCATCAGAACCTTTCACAGGTGGATCGTTGAACAAGTGATCCTCCTTTTCCATGCCTTCAATTGTGAGCAAGACCTTGTTCTTCCATAACATATATGTTTGTGGTCCAATTAATCTCGAATCCACTAGTCGTGTGGAGGATGAAAATATATCTGTGATTCCTTTTCTATCAGCACTCATTGGAGTTTCACTAACCCGTCTTTCACCACTCATTGGAGTTTCACTAACCCGTCTTTCACCACTCATTGGAGAGTTCCCAACCCTTATCGAACTCTCAGTTGACATCACAATCTAGCAAATAACAAGGAACCACACGCAACTACAACTTTAAATAATCATAAATGGACCACCAAATATACCTTCAAACTATTTCCATGGATTCAAACACCCTGTGACAGTCTCCGAGACCCTCAAAACTGCTCAGATTAGCGCGACTGATCTGGCGACTGGCGACTGTTCCGGCGACTTTTTCGACGACTGTTCCGGCGACTTTTCCGGGGACTTGGCTAGGTTTTCAGTGACTGTTTATATGGTCGAAAACTGTTTTTGGAACACGATCAGTGACTTTGGTGACTGTTTAGTGGGTTTTTGGTGGATTTCGACGACTAACAGAGTGGCGGCAACTAGTGTCGGTGACGTTAGTGGCTGTCGGCGACGACTGTGCACTGGTTTGGTGGTGTTGGCGCCAGGGGTGATGGTTTTGGTGGGTTTCGGCGCCAAAAGTGGTGTGACGAGAGGATGTGAGCCTCTCTGAGAAGTCGACGAGAGGCTTTGAGCCTCGCTGGAGAGGCGACGAGTGCCGACGAGTCTTGCTGGGTGTGTGACAGTGAGCGGCAAGCCTAGCTGGAGTGTCTGGCAAGGGTTTCAGAGGTCCTGTAGTGATGTGGCTGGGGTTTCAACGGTTGTTGGTGGATCTGGCTAGGGTTTCAGAGGTGCGGTGGTGGCTGTGGGTGGTTGTTAGGGTTTCAATGGTCGAGAGTGGCTGTCGGGTGTCTGAGGGTGGTCGCGGTGGTTGTTAGGGTGGTTGTTGGAAGGCTGAAGGGAGATCGGCGGCGGGGTGGCTAGAAGTTGTCGGCACTGTTGGAGGCTAGGGTTTCATGGAGGCTAGGGTTTCATGGTGGCTCTGATACCATGTTATTAAACAGAAAATAATGAGAAGTCGTACCCAAAAGGATAGGCAAGACTCTTTTTTATAATAAAGTTAAGCAACGCCACTACATCCATACACGCACACATACTAGATAATAAATATATAATAATATACTAATACAATATGTACCTAACATGCCAAATACATTTTGATAATGATGGTCAGTACTTTTCTGTTATTTTTCGTTCCCACCTTACGTAATAGGGTATTCTCTAACAACTTACCTGTTCATATACTCCTGAACAGTACGGTGTCGCAGAACCTAAGAATCGTTATATTATGTCTGTCATTCATTGCCTCATTTGTGGCATGCATGCCCTTAAGTCTTATTAGCATATGGCTGTCCTTACTTTGGTTTACCTCATTAATCGCACTCCTAGTTGAACTTTACATGGTTCGGCTCCTCTACAGGTTCTTTAGCCTGATCGTACTTTGTTTCCTCTTCTCCCTAGCTTGTTTGGTTGTACTTGTTTTGTTCAAAATCGCAACTCAACTCGCACTAAATTAGATAATAAATCTATTCGATTTATCTTCTTGGGTTATTTTCTATGTCCAAAGATTATTGTTGCTACGATATTGTCTCTCGCCATATGTTTCATTCTTTTGATATCACCTTCTGTGAGGATATTCCTTTTTATAGCCTTATATCCGCCTTACATGACTCTGCCCCTTCCACTCCCATGGTGGATCTCCTCCCGAGTGCTCGTCCAGTTTTCATTTTTTATTCTCCTTTGGTGCAGGAGCCATTATCTCTCTCTGGTCACGAGCCCCCTGCCCCTTTGCAGACATATTCTCGCCGCTCTCGGTCTCAGCCTTTTTTGCTAGAGATCTCTTTGGCACAGGTTTAGGTATTCCCTCTCCTCATCGTTATTCTCCTCGTAGTCGTAAACCCCCTTCCTGTTATGGTTGGCTTAGCAGTACTAACCACCCT
The DNA here is from genome assembly GCA_032270985.1 of Heliamphora pulchella. Taxonomy (NCBI): domain Eukaryota; kingdom Viridiplantae; phylum Streptophyta; class Magnoliopsida; order Ericales; family Sarraceniaceae; genus Heliamphora; species Heliamphora pulchella. Next base: position 2,558 of record JAULJZ010176894.1, read on the forward strand.
ATTTTTCAGTATATTTCTTATGATGTTTTTTTAGATTCCTACTGTTCATTCTTTGGAAAAATCGCTTGTGTTGCTTTCTCGATTTGTATCTAAAGCTCTTTAGAATCCCCAGTGGGTCATTACCATCAAAACTAAAATGGATGCCTTAGAGGCTAATTGTACCTAGAAACTTGTACATTTACCCGTTAGTGAGAAGACTGTGGGGTATAAGTGGGTCTTCAGTGTAAAGTATATAGTTGATGGTTCTGTTGATCAATATAAGGCCCGTCTCGTGGCTAAAGGCTTTACCCAAGTTTTCGGTAAAGATTTTGATGCTACTTTTGCCCTTGTTACAAAACTGACTTCTAATCATCTCCTTATCTTCTTTTTCGCTTCTCATTGTTGGCCTCTTCACCAACTGGATGTCAAGAATGCTTTCCTTCACGACAATTTACTTGAAACCATCTATACGGATCCTCCGTCAGGTTTTCGGGTTGAGGCGGAGTATTCTAGGAAGGTATGTCGCCTCCGTAAATCTCTTTATGGACTGAAACATTTATGGACTGAAACAGTCACCTATAGCGTGGTTCAGTTGGTTCAGTAATGTTATCTTATCTATGGATTTTACCTAATGTTACTCTGACCACACATGTTTTGTTATGAACGCCTTGATGGTCGTTGTATCATTTTATTAGTATATGTTGATGACATTATTCTTAATGGAAATGATACGTTAGGCATTGCTCAGGTAAAACAAGATCTTAGTAGATTTTTTGATATTAATGATTTAGACTCTCTTAAGTACTTCTTTGGTATTGAGGTTGCTCGCTCTCATCGTAGGATATCTCTTTCACAGAGGAAGTATACTCTTGATCTCCTTAAAGACATCGGTATGTTAGGGTGTAGACTGGCATCTAGTCCTATGGATCCGAATATTACTATTTTTGCTAAATCTGAAGAGCGACTTTCTAATCCATCTATGTATCAACGTCTGCTTGGACAACTGATTTACCTGACTAATACTAGACCAGACTTGACTTTTGCAGTAAGTGTAGTCGGTTAGTTTATACATGCCCCTCGTAAGACGCATTTGAATGTAATCCTTCATCTCTTGAGGTACCTCAAGACTTGTCTTGGATTTGGTTGATTCTTCTTTACTAGTACCAAATATGGACTTTCATGTTTTACTTATGCGAATTATATTGGATCTAAAACTAATCGACGTTCTACGTCTAGTTTATGCACTTTTTATGATCATCATCTTATATTATGGAAAAGTAAAAAAGCAGGCAGTTGTTTCACGATCTTCAGCTGAGGCAGAGTATCGAGCGATGGTACAGGACACTTGTGAAATACTTAGGCATCGGTCTATTCTTGCTGAACTGGCTTTTGAGGAAAAAAATTATTCTTTATTATTCGTGACGACAAGTCTGCTATTATACTTTTTCAGATTTAGTCCTTCATGAATCGATTAAACATATAGAAATGGGTATTTATTTTATTTGAGAAAATGTTCGACCAGGCACTTTGATATCTTCCTTTGTCTCTTCTTCTGATTAGACTGTAGACATATTTATTAAACCCGGGGGATCATCTCTGCTTAAGTCTTCAATTGTCAAGTTGAGTCTGATTGATATCTTTGTCCCAACTTGAGAAGGAGTATTGAAAATAGCATATTTTAAGATATTATGATTTATTATTTTTATTGTAGTATCCTTATTATTATTTTTTTTTCTATTTTGCTGATTTTTATTTTTTTTGTAAATTCACTCTATTATTATAAATAAATGGCTTTTTCTCAATATAGGTAATCCAAATTTATAGAATTCTTTTATTATTTTTTTTATGGATATTTTGTAGGCTGCAGCGATACGATTTGAGTTCAGAGGTGGAGAATGGAAGGAGGCTTTCATGCAGATGGATGGGGAACCATGGAAACAGCCAATGAATAAAGATTATTCGACATTTGTGGAAATTAAAAGAGTGCCATTTCAATCGGTTATGATCAATGGGGACTAATTTTAACAAACTTTCATCAATCGATTGGAGTCCATGTAAATCTTATTCATCTCCCGAATGCTTCTACTTTACCTTTTATGTGATTGTAGTTAATTAGCACCAGGGAATTGTATAAATCCATTTAGGAAAACTAAACCTAAGAAAGAATTATTTATTAAAAACCCCAACTTATCAGTTGCGCTATTTGATTAATTGGTGCTTCATTATATATGTATTGTGGGGCGTGGGTTCGGTGGGATCTATACTGTATGTTTATATATAGGAATGTGATGTGCTCTAAAAATCTTTCAAATTTTTATTTCTCAATTCTCCTTCAGGGTTGATTTTGTCTCTCCCAAGTGGCCTCTCACTTAATCCTATCTTATTTCTACTTGTTTTTTCTTAATTAATTTACTACTAATTAAGTAGAAGTTACTAAAAAAATATCAAAAGTTAAAAGTGACTAAAAAAGTACTATAACTACCCTTCTCTCCCACTCTTTTATCTCTACCCTCCCACTCTCCATTTTCATATTATATTACTTATCAAATAATATTTGAAATATTTTATTTATTAACTTTGATTTAAAGATTAATAATATTTATATACTAACTTTAAATATTAATATAGTGGGATCTCTAATTCTAAAACTCTTAATTTTATAATATCATAGAAGGTTGACATTGTTTACTATGTGATACCGTGTGATTGAGATAATTTATTTTTTCAGTGTGATTGAGATAATTTATTTTTTCAGTATTGCGAAGACAAAAAAAAAGATATCTATAATCTATATATTACTTAAATAGCTTTAACATATTATTTGTTAGTCATTAATTATTCTGCTACCCTTTAACACAAATATGGTGTGACAATATTTTATCATACTAAGAAAAAATGGGTTCAAATACGAATCTATAGCGTACTATCATTTTATGAAAATAAAAATACGTATACACTAAAAAGATGCCAATTAAGGAAGTGAACGGCTTTAATTCCTTTAATCACTTTTTAGTTTTATGTTAATAAAATATATAATACGTCCTTTAATCACTTTTTTGAAATCTTTTATACTTGTACAAAAAGAATTAACATCTAACAATAGAAAAATATAGTAGAAATTCTATTTTATTTTATTTTTGATCTTTTCATCTAAAAATTCTTCTATTTCTAAATTAGACGCAATTGAATATTCTATTAATTTTGCGCATTGTGTATTTTTTTAATGTTTAAAATCCAAAAAATCCAAATATTTGATTAAATACTTTATTTCTAAAGTCTATTGGACAAATTCTCACATTTTTTGTACTATAATAAATATGCAGAAATTTATAAGATTTTAAAACTCAACACTTACAATCCTAGATAAGACTAATATTAGATAAGATTAAAATTTTATTTCATTCTAATTGTACGTGGCTAAGATATAAAAAAAAAGTATATTTACTCATCATGTTCTAGATTATTTCATGTTTTAAAAAAAATATAACATTCGGTATAATATATGTAGCAGTGCACATAATATAAATGAGATATTCATTTATATCCTTGAATAAATAGAAACAATATTGCCCAACAAAATGTGTAATGATAGAATCAAGATATTAATTTTGGTAAAGTAATAGGAAGTTACATGAAATAAAGACACTAAAAATCGATTTTCAGTCGCCATTATGATTATGGTGTATAGCCAGACCTTGTGATGTTTGACCCGCAGCGTCATTAGCAAAATTCTATTCATTTGTCACGTGTTTGGGACGCTATAGAATGAAGAATTAGCCACAGGATGTAAGAACTATTGCTTGGATCAGGTTTTTTGTTGTGCGTTATTTTATCTATCAAAGTTCTTTTTGGTCTATAGCTTGCATTAATCCCCCATGGTCTACTTTGATTTTTTCGAATAGTGCTGGTCCGCATCAGGGGCTCTTGTGCCAGCCATGCAATGTTCCCAGGCAAGAACTGTTCCTTTCCTTGAGCACCATCTTTAGTTTTTCCCAGGCGATGATCTCTTAATGACCCTCCAGCTCCTTGAGCCCCCTCTTTAGCTTCTCCCAGGCGTTGATCTCGCAACGACCTTCCAGCATGCCTCATAACGTGTTTGAAACAAAATCATATTATTTATTAAAGGTAGAGTAATTTTTAAGAAGTCGGGTTTTTTCTTTTCCACTTTTAGTTTAGTAATTATTTGGGAAGGATATAATTTAAAGAATAAATGATATCTCACGAAAACTAATAAATTAAAAGAATATTAACATTCAATATTTTAATGATAAAATATTAAAAATAAAAGATTTTTCTCAACATATTCTAACCAATCCTCTGAAATCTTATATAACATTATTAATATAATTTATTTGAGTTTAAATTTTCTTGTGCAATGTCGACGCTAGTAGGTCTAGTAAGAGAGTGTTTGGTTAGCTAGAATCATGAATTTATAGATTATAGTTGAAAAGATATGGTTATGACTTGAAGGAGAGGTTAAAAATATTTGTTACAATTTAAACTTATAGCTTCAAGTAATGAAATTTATAGTTATTGATTTTGAATAAAAAATTACAAGCAAAAAGCTACAAGCATATTTGTTTAGATTTTTATTTATTTATTTATTTTTTTGGTAAACTGGTAGCCAAAAGATATAAAAAAATGTCCAACAAATTTTATATAGATACGTTGTGATTATTTAAATGGTGATTGCCTTGATAATAAAGTTGGGTGTAGCAGCTGGTACTTACGAGTTCAGCTCTGTATATCTTACTTGCGTTTCACTGCAGAAAATAATTGGAAAAGTATAGTTGAATCTTGATTGGATAGTTTGATAATTAAATGTCATAGATGGAATTTATGCATTCTTCTTGGCAATTTGTGAATATGCTGACAAGCACGCAATTATTCAAGGGGATATGGCATAAAATAATTGACTTTAATCAATATTCATTTTTGTAACCCTTGAAGAATGAGTAACAATTTATGCGCTAGTCTTTATTAAAGGACTTGCATTAACAAATAAAAGAAAATACAAAAACAAAGTTTCACTTCTTCCCTGCTCCCATCCTTCATATTGCCTCCAGAAACTTTATTGTATTTTCCTGTGAATGTGCCTCCTCACCGGTTGTCAGATTTTATTGTTATTGTTGTTGTTGTTGTTTTTATTTTATTTTATTTTATTTCTTCTCTTGGGAAGCCAACAGAAGATGGGAAGCTCTATGGGCCTGTCACTTCCATTTGATATAGTTTCTATGCAATGACAATCAAGCACACCTCTCTTGGCCTCTCCCCAGTGAATAGTTTGGTTCATTTTTTACTTATTATCTTCATATATGGGATATCGGATTTATTTAAGTGAAAAGAAAAGAAATTGGTTCAGCTTCTATTCATCGGTTCTCTTTTGGGATTAGACCATCCAGTTGGGTGGCTGTTGGCTAATGCTGGTCCTATTAATGGTGATTCAAACGCTTTTGTCAAAAAATTATTTATATAAAAAATTAAGTTGATTGTATAATAGTAGGCGTATGATCAAATTATCTTGGTTTTAAAGAAATGAACAACAAATATAATTTTAAGATGAGATTGTTCATTATTTTAGGACTAATGTTATTTGATGATATAATTATTAACATCGAAACAATTTATTTTTTACATAGATAATTTTTTTTTTTTGAAGAATCTTACAATATGAATGGTTATAATCAATGAGGTGGAGCTCAATGTGAGTCCACAACTATAGCCCATTCCTAATTTGGAATTGGACAAAAGCCGGTTCCATAAAATTACTTAAGAATATTTTTTTATGGCAGGTAGTTATAGAGTCTAAAATAGAAGTACCATTAAGAGCCACAAAATGTGTTTAGTGCAACTGAGTATGAAGGCATTTAGAGCTTACAATATTAGGTCTTGGATTTTGTTAAACATATGTACATTTGTGTGTTTCAAATGGTAGAGAGAAAAGAAAAAGAAACTTGCAAGGAGATTTATAATCTTGAAAAATTTATTGTAGATAACACTTCTTGAATAATTGATTATTTTACATTTGAAGTCTTTCATTTCCTTTATTTATTACAAAGCTCTTAAATTTATTGTTACATATATAATTCTTTACCAACATGACGCTCTAGAAAGAAAATATCTGTCTTTGAAGAGTACAATTAATATTTTATATTTTTTTTTTCAAAAAGATTTCTTTATATGAATAGAAGTTCTATGTTGAATACATGAATGAGTTCTATGTTGACTACATGAATGAACTTTATATTAAATTTATAGCACCCAACATACCTACCAACGTAATGGCAATGCAATGACTAAATGAATGCATGAAAGGTAAATAGATGTCTCTTCATCTGGACTTGCTTAATTTTGCAATGATCAAATTTGTTGATTTGTAAATCAAAGAGTGCACATGATATGTGATAATGTAAAAATTTAGCCCGTAGTTAATACTTATTATTATAAATTATTATTTTAATACCTCTATTTAGTTTGTAATGTAGTTCTTAATGTTTGTCATAATTTGAAATTACAATTTATTAGTTGTTGGATTATTGTTTATTAGCTATTACATTATTGTTTACTAGTTGTTAAATTACTGTTTACTACCTGTTGAGGATCTCTATATAAATGACAAAACTATTATTCTTTTATTCGGATTCTTCACTATAATGTGTATCTTGATATTTTTTTTTACGCCATATCTTTCCTAATCTCGTATTATTTGGAAATCGTACTTATAATATTCCTGATATTTTACTTACCCAAAAAATATGTATGATATTATTTTGGGTAATTAATTTGTATATATAAAAAACTATAAAATTGCAAGAGGCATATCGGAGACCTTACATAACAAGGCTTCCATAGCCACTAGCCATACCAGCCTTCCTTCTTTCTTGTCCCTTGAGGCTGGTTTTCTTAACTTCATCTTCAACAACTCTCCAGCACATGACATCTAAAAAACAAACCCCGAACACTAGGGCGATACTAACAAGACATTTACAAGAAATTTGGCCTTAGATGTCCCAACCATAACATCAAAGAGTAATGGATGGAAAACCAGGCCAACCCCCTACATTTTTTTTCCAAGCCATAATGTACCCAACAAGGACAGCCTGTTATAACTATAAACATCGTGGCAACTATTTTGGACCCTGCTTTAAGAAACCAAACATCCGTCCCTTTGCGCAACCAGAAAAACCGAAATAACGAGTTCCACTAAACTAGTCCATACCTCGGGCACTGTACAAACAAAACAGCTTTAAAAAAAAATGCTGCCATAGACTGTTTGTAATACCCAAGGTATTATCATAGCATTATATGCATGATTTGCTTTATTTACTGCATATTAATTGCATGTAAAGTTCTTGAAATTAAATTACTTTAAATGAACATGTATGTGAACACTCTACTTATGAAAAGAAAAGTATGTTGATGCATGTTATACTTAATAACACGAAAACTCTTGTAACTTGCACTTATATAGTATACAAAGTATACAGTGAAAAATTAATGTGCTCCACTGACTAATCTTGTTTATGTATAATTATGTCATTAAACAATTTTAAAATCCTTAATTGAGATGCTTAAAAGACCTATGTTAATGTGTAAGAAATTTTGAGATTAATATGCAAAAATTAATCAAGATTAAGTAGGGATAAATAAGATTAAGTAACATAATTATGATAAATTACCGAGTAAGTATGATTAGTCTAATTAAGTGAGATTAATTAACCTAAACTTGATTAATTGGATTGATACTTGATTAATTAACCAAAATTATTGATTAGGACAATTGGTGACTCACCTAGTGCAATGTGTCATTCTAAGGTGGTAGGTGTCATTTTAAGACCAAGTCTTAGTGTAAAATGAGGACATATGTATGTGAGATAGTGATATGAATTCTTTAGAAAAGTTGAGAAAATAAGAGAAGAAAGAGAATCTCTACAAAAAAATTATGGAGAAAGGTGTTTGGCTAAAGAGAAAGTAAAGGAAAAGAAAAGAAGATTTAAGAAAAGTGAAGAGAAAACACTGGGTTTTTGTATAAGACTTCAAATTATGGTAAGAAACTTATTCTCCATCCTATTTTCTATCATATAATCTGAAAATAACAAGATTAGAATGAATTAAATTGAATAATTGATGAGTTTAAAATTAATACATGAAAAAAGTAGTTATTCTTTTCGATTTTTGAAAAGATTAGAATTCATGGTAATTTTATCATTTAACCACATGAATATTGAACTTAGATGAATATAAGATTCTAGAATATCTTACAAGTGTGATACATGATTAAACTTGACATTTTGATTTTGGATATAAAATATGATGAAACATAAGCAAAATAACAATAAATCTAGACATTTTTAAATGACTAATCTTCACTCTTTTGATCATAGTTCTTTGTATCTTTGGAACTAGATGATGAGACCTACACTTTAAGTGCTTCAATTTAGACACGAATTTTGTCCCAATCGGAGTTTAAAAGGTTGAGTTATGGTTGCTTAAAGTTTTAGGATAGAACTATCTCGCCCACTGGCTTTGGGCATTCGAACAACCATGCCAGAAATATGTTGATTTTTAAGATACTTTTATAAAGTTCTAAGTGGGATAATGACCTAGAAAAGAATATAGGATCTCCTAATTATTATAACTTCCTCAAAATGTGAACTTATGTGTATTCTATCATAAGTATGATATATGTTTCTCACGTAGGAACTCTTGATTAAGAAAGGATTAACTCTAGAATAATTGTTTGAGGTGAGTACTACTGTACCTTAGTTACACTTGTAAATTATGCTTTCCAATGGAAATGTTTACAATGAGATCTTATGTTCCTTATAAAATGTTTTTCAATGTTTTCATGGATATTAATATGTTGAAATGTATATGTTTTGATCTATTAGTTCCATCTGCGGCTATCCTATGCTACTAGAAAAAAAAAGATACTAGTAGTACTATAATGAGACGTTCCAACCTTTTTGCCACTAATTGTGGCTACAAGATAGGATGTCAGAGTCGGCCCGATAGTCCTTTCTAAATAGGTTCATGGTGATGACATCATATATCATTTGAAATGCTATAAGTTTTATTGATATAATCAAATTGGATTTTATCGATACTTTGAACTTTGGTTCTATGGAATGTTCTTGACTCGGTTTATATGCATTATATAGCAAAAGGCTTGACAAGGATATCCATGAGAATTTTGTAATCATGGTATATAGTTTTCACAAGCTTTTAAGCTTATCCGTTGAATCTCACATCTTTTAAGGTGATGAATTGCAGAATTGTCCAAGTTTAAGATGTGCACATGTATAAAGATGACTTGCCTAAGAGCTAATTTTTTGGAGACTTTGTATCTATTGTGTTGTGAGTCATATACTCTTTTGACTTTTGCTTTGTAATGTATGAACAATCATCTTGTAATACTTTTGCATGGTGATGTAATATAATAAAATTTTATATCATCTAGCTTATGCACAGCTCTGATGGAAATGATTTTATATTGTATTCGTTATAGAAAAGAAAACAATTTACATGTTTTATTATTAAACTTCTACTGAATTATGCTTTACCCCTTAATTATTAATAGAAGACCACGTCTTGATGATGAAATAGCCTTGGGTAGTTCAAAACTACTGGCCGATTTTGATCCTAATTCTATAAGGGTGGGTATGAGTCGTGACATGGTTCCACCAAATATGCATGATATTTCTCCACCTTATTGCATGGTGGTATTGTAACACCCCGGTACAGACCCTAATTGTAACAACCCTGTAACAATCCGGCTCAAAATTCTAGTATTAGCGATGGATAAATAATGAGAGCTTAGGTCACTGCAAAAAACCTTAACTCAAATCGAAACTCTAATTTGACCCGAAAAATGCTAAAAAGACAAAATACTCAGAGGTAAAACTCTAATACTTAGAAAAGTCTCAGAACAATTTAAATTAAGTAAATAATATAAAATATAAAATTAAAATTAAAATATTCTCATAATTAGGATAAAATGACCATTTTGCCCATAGTACAGCAAAAAATCTTTAAAATCTAAAATTTGACACATGAACACCCTAAATTAGATATTTAAATACAATTAAGTAACAAAGACAAAATAATATGAAAAATGAAAAAAATACCCTTAGTGGCTGGCCACATTGGGGTTTGTGCCCAAAAAGTGACTTTTTATTTTTTTACAATTTTTAAGTTCAAAAATGAAAATAAGTTATATAAATTAAGTATTATTATGACCTAATACTTTTTATACAAGTAATATAAATAATAATATAATAATATAGGTCAACAAAAGTAAACAAATAATTATTTAAAATTTCTACACAATAAATAAGTCAAAAAGTCAATTCTTGTCAAACTAGCTTAAATTAACTTAAAAGTCTACACCTATTTAATCAATTGCTATAAAAATTATAATAAATCATGAAAAAATTAAATTAATTATAAACACATTAATATAATAGGTTTTAGTAAGTTAAGATACAAAAAAACTATACAAAATTAATATTTTATGCATTTTCTTGCACAAAATGGTACCAAAACTCAATTTAAATCTTAAATTAATACAAAATCAGTTTTGCACTGCCCCTAACCTGCCCTTAGCCGAAATCCACCCACAAAAATCTGAATTACAATATTTCAAGAAGAGCAAACCTCCCCATGCAACCAATAAAAAAATTTTAAAATCCAAAAGTTGGATAAAATGTCATAATTACTATTATTATTCATTTTCTTATAAAACAAGACTTAAGTCCTCCCCATTTTCTCCTTCAAATTTCAACAATAGGAGTGAGAGAGACCAAAATATTGAGTGTTCAAAGGGTTCTTCAAGAGTTTGAAAGAAAAAAAGGAGGAGAAAAAAAGAAGAACACAGAAGTTTTTAGAGGGCAAATCCACCAAGTATCCACCATTCTTAGAGCTTCAAGATAAGTAAGTAAATTTTCTAAAACCTTCTATCATTCTCTCATAAAATATCCCTCAATTCATCTCTATAATCAAACCTAAGAATAATAAACAATGATTCACTTAAAATGGCGTCGTAGGAGTAGATGATGTCCATTCATGTATGATTAAGTGTTGCATGTGTTTGCATGTGAGTATTTTTGAGTTTTATGGTTTAAATAGCTTCTGAAACTTTGGTTTGTATGAGTATATGACGTGCATGCAAAAAAAATATGTAAAAAATTAACACAACATGAGCTAAGTTATCAAAACCCTAGACAACCTAATTTTCTGGGCATACTAACATTCTGCCACGAAATTTAAAATATCATAACTAATTGTAGAAAAATGGTCTAAATATGATTTTTATGTCCAAACCTAGATGTTTAAGTTTTATTTCATACATAATAGGTTTGAAGTGATTTCGTTGGGTAGAACTTTAGATATACCATTTTTACGAAAGAGTGTCATATTTTGATCGCTCTGAGTTGCAAACACAAAAATCCTAAGTTAGAGTGAGAACCGAGTTTAGGTCAAAACATATAATTTGTAGATAACACATTTATCTTGATGTCCACCAAACATGAGCCAAAAATATGTAGCCTTGATAGGTAAAAAACCTTCCTAAAGTCACTATTGTGTTTCAATGACTAACAGAACTCTCAGTCACGCATTTTTATGAGACTAAAACCGATGTTTTTTGTGGCCAAATCCAAAATTGGTAAACATGAAAAATGTAGCTAACATATTAAACTAAATACTGAGCAAAAATAAGCCCAAAATACCCTCGGATTGTCGTCCAAAGATCTTGAGTATTCTCATTTGAAAACCTATTCTGTAAACCCTTTTTAGGCTGACTGAACCCATTTTATAAAATGGCCAAAATCATCAAATTGTTCCAAACAACTAGCCCTAGCACAAAACATGAAACTTGTAGGGGACACCATAAAATAAAATATTCCCAAATATCAGACCCATAGCCCTTGATTTTATGCCCCAAAACCGATGCCAACAGAGGCCTAATTTCTACACTTTTCTCTGTAAAGCGCTGAATGGTTTTTCCTTAATTAAATCAAATGACTTTTTTGCCTTAGGATCTAACCTTAGTGTTAAACATGAAAGTTGTAGAAAATATTTTTATCTTATTAGTGTTTAGAAATTAGAAATTAAATTCATGTTTAGGTATCTCAAAACTTTGTTGTAACTTTAAAATTGACGTTTGAACAATTACCCAAATTTGGTTTAGTGTATGAGTAGCGTGTCACATTGTTGAATTTGAATATATAGACTTTAAATGATTCATGTGAGTGATTGGTGTATGAAATTAACAATTCAATGATTAAAAGCCATGCCGATAGGTTAGATCTATGTCATATATTTTATTGCTTATGTTTCGTATACTTGTACTCTATGCATTAGTGAGTTGTACCGTATGCTTTATCGACATGTATTTTACACTATGTTAGTTTGTGCGTCATGCCATGTTTAGTTTCATACCATGCTATTGTTAAGTTGTACTTTAAGATACGGGTTGTTGTATTATAAGCATCATTGCATTGCACTTGGGGCATCTTGTGGGTTGCATCCTGTACATTAGTTTTTGGTTATTTCGTATCTTGGTCTTATTTGTGGGAATTTAGTTTTTGTTGCTCCTTGAGTTATGGTTATATTATAGAAGTGGTGTTGACAATGGGCCATATACGTCTTAAATCGTGTTACGTTTTGAGCAGTATCACGTCTTGAGCTGAATAGCCGCTATACGCCGCTATGATCAGGAACATTGATGTATGGAAACCTAACATACGGGAACGTAGTGGTACAATTTGAGTTATTACATTGATATGTTGACTTTGGGCCATGTACGTCTTGAGCCATGTTACGTCTTGAGCTGAACAGTTGCTATATGCCATTGTGATGGGGAACGCTGATGTATGGAAACCTAACGTACGGGAACGTAATGGTTCCATTCTAATTATCGTGTTGGGTATGATCGATTTTGGGTCATATACGTCATGAGCCGTGTTATGTCTTGAGTCGTTCCACGTCTTGAGTCGAACGTCTACTATACGCAGTTGTGATTGGGAACATTGGTGTACGGGAGCTTAACACACGGGAACATAATGGTGTTACTCAAAATTCAATTGGTTGATTTATAATCGGGTTGGGCATCTACATTGCATCTATTTGCATCACGCACTAGCACATTTGTTTATGTACATGCTTACCCTATCGTAAATGTTAAATTTATTTGTCTCCATGACCTTAAATTGTATTAGGTGTTATATGATATGTATTATAGGATACTTTATAGTGAGTTTGCTAGAAGGTTTAAGAAATTTTCTTCTGGTCTTTGGCTCATGGCATTCATGCCACTGGTGAGTGTAATGAGTTCTTGAGAAAGTCGCCCCTGAAGAAGAAGACGAAATTGAAGAACAGAGTGAGTGACAAGAGCCAGCGGACCCCAACAATGCTAGCTGAAGAATTAGATTTTTACCTTTTGCTCTTTTTGTTCCGTTTCCACGGGCGTATTATAATTTTTGTTAAATTTTCTAGTGAAATTATAATCATTATGTACTTATGAACATTTCAGAACTCTTAATGATGTAATATTTATGATATGTAAATATGAATGAATAGTTAGAAAATTTTCCTTATCTATACTTATATATGTCCCGATGTCCCTGGAGGACGGGGTGTCATAGTTGGTATCAGAGCCTAGGTTTAGTGAACCTTCAGGTCTTGGGTTGTGGAAACCCATGTGTTCTGTCATGTAGAAGCTCCGTAGGGTGCGTTGTGTTAATTATAATTATCATTTATATATTATCAGAACTAAAATCTGTTGCATCTAAGTCTTATAACGAGTCGTGTTAGGACATTACCAAGATCAAAAGTAGTAGGAAATCTACGTGCGAAGGATGAGTAAGGGCATCGAGATCGAAAATTGAAGTTTCATGCAACAAGTTATCTTATTTTAAGGGGGGTAGACAGGAGTACGCACTAAGAGAAGTTTTTTATATCACCTCGAGAGCCATCTTTAGAACCCCATAATTTCTTCCTTATAAGTTCCTTTCTCGTTTACCCCAAGCCTTTCTGTTAAATTTTGTACCTATTTGAAATTCTTTGTGTATCATTCCTTCATATATCACCAGTCCTCAACGGTACTATCAAGTGTCATTCATCGGTAACCCTTATGCACCCAAGTTATGTTAATAATCCTATAAGAAATTCAATCCTTAAAAATACCCTTGTCCTCAAGTTTTCATGCCTCGATAATGATCGGTGTTCGTATTTGATTCTCCTATGATTCAAGCCATTATCCTTGAACTAATTCTTCTTTTCTAATTACCGGTTCTAAATATTCGACATTGATAAAATCTTTGCCATCGTTCATCTTCTCTCTTGATTCTGAAACTATAATCTGTTATAGTGATCTTATGAATTATTTTGTACACTCTTGAAATACTTACCAAGAAAGTAGACTTGGTTACTTGAATTGAAGTACTTTAGGCCGACGTAACTTTAGAGAAAATGTCTAGTTTGGCTACCTATTGTTTAACATCTCCTTTATCAAAACCTAATTGTACTGGATTAGTTCCAAGGACATTCGTTTAAGTATTGTTCATTGTCCTCCTCTTGTTTTACCTACATTTGAACCCCAAATAATCATTCAATTTGTGTCAATGGTGACTGCCTTAACCGTGACCATTTGACCTCATCCGACCTATATTTTGAACCATCTGGGAATCTTTCCTTGAATCTCAATAAAGGATTTGTTCACCTTCGCTAAACCACTCTAAACCCCAGCCATGTATCATGTAGTTTAGTACATCATTCGAAATCCTCGGCTAAACGTTTGACCACTCGCCGCCCCAGGTCACCTCTCCTAAGACCTAGATCGATGAGAAATTTATTAGAGTTTGGCGCTTTCAAACTCGGATCATGCACATCCTCAGGAGAACCACTTGGCGCATCATTGAGTCGCAAAGTAGATCTCTACCTAGAGTTAAAGCACAGAATATCTGCCAACGCTCGCGCTTCATGTATTCTAAAGATCAATAACCCCGACTGCAAGAACTGCTAAGTGGGAGCTTATACATCATCTCTAATGGAGACCTACATGAAGGTTCTTATTACTATCACCGATAAAGTTCGCATGGGACCCGCAAGATTGTGGCACGCGGAAGTACAATAGAAATGCTACAAAACGTGGAAGTAACGTGGAACTACATAGTCAAACTCCAATGGTTTTATCCACACCAATTCTAGTTGGGCCCTTATGTGTCATGTGCCTCGCTCTTTGTAATCGCTCTTCATACTCGAGCTCGAATGATAAGAAATACAAATAAATAAATCCTAAAATAACTCCATGAGATCCCAAAACCTAAAGACAATTAAGATTTTAAAAAGAAGACTCACCACTCGCAACACCTTCCCTCTTTATTTAGATGGCAGGTAGACGACCTAACCATCAACGATCAGCAGATGGACCCGTAGACGAAGGAGCGCTAGGGTTAGCCCAGGTCTTGCGTGAGCTTGCCACCAGCATTAACCGTCCTCACCTCCGAGATAGGGCATGGTTCTTATCAAAACTCAAAAAATAACGAGTCACTACGTTCAAGGGAGGAGCTGAACTAAGAGTAGTGAAAGAATGGTTGAGAGCTGTTAAGAAGTTATTTAACTCAATGGGAGTGCAGACCGACGTCAATCGAGTAGCTCTACCGGCACACCTACTGGAAGGAGAAGCCAATTACTGGTAGTTGATGATTGTCAACACCCAAAATGTAGTGGCTCTAACTTGGAATCAATTTGAAGAATTATTTTTGGAAAAGTACTTCCCAGGTCCCTTTCGACAAGGACAAGTCAGATAATTTCTGGAGCTAAAACAAGGATCTATGTCAGTAACCCAGTACGTCAACCGCTTCAAAGAGTTGAGCCGATTCGCCGTGACCGTCATACCAGATGAAGAATCAAGGGCACGAAAGATTGAGTGGGACCTAGAACCCTCTATCCGAACTAGAGTCATCTGCTTGTAACTTTCGACTTACACTCAAGTAGTACAAGCAGCTCTATTGGTAGAAATAGACTTAGCCAATTCTAAAAGGATTTGGAGTCAAAAAAAAGAAAGTACTAATCAAGGAGGACCACTAAGGAACAATAGGGAATTTGTGCCCAAAAAGCCGTACCACTCGGCTGACAGACCGAGACAAGCAAGGGGTCAAGCTACAAAGGTAAGGCTCTGCTATGAATGCGGTCAGCCGGGGTACAAAAAGTAACAATGTGCACAGTTAGGACAGGGGAACTGGGAAAATCAACCACAACAATGGAAGCAATCGCAACCTTAGCCGAAAAAGCAGCAACAACATATCCAAGCTGCAAGGCCTTTTGATGACGATCAGAGGTACGCTCGTATTCGCAACTCGGGGATATATGTAGTTTAGACTTGTTATATTATTACGAGAAAGTGGACACTTGTAGGATAAGGCTTTAAGCTAACACGTCGCTAGTCAACAGCCCCACGACATAGGTATGCAACGTTACATTTGAAAGTTGTTGTAGCAGTCAGTTTAAAGTTCTAGCAAGACAAAGCAACCATTACTCAAGGTACTGAGCGTATAAAGCACGACCTTGTCCACACCCTCAAAAAAGAACGACTCAGGTAAACAAGGGTCCAAGTTCGAAGAGAAATGATGCAGGTAAATCATCTCCAACCTTTCACACAATAAAGTGCGTGTTGAAATTTCGGAGATGAAATTTATTTAAGGGGGTAGTTTCTAACACCCCGGTACAGACTCTAGTTGTAACAACCCAAATTGTAACAACTTGGCTCAAAACCCTAGTATTAGCGATGGATAAACAATGAAAGCTTAGGTCGCTGCAAGAAAACCTATCTCAACCTGAAACTTTAATTTGACCTGAAAAATTTTAAAAAGATCAAATATTCAGAGGTAAAGCCCTAATACTCAAAAAGTCTTGGGACAGGTTAAAATTAAGTAAATAACATAAAATATAAAATTAAAAATAAAACATTCTCATAATTAGGATAAAATAACCATTTTGCCCATAATACAGCAAAAAATCCTAAAAATTCAAAATTTAACACATGGATACTCTAAATCAGATATTTAAATACAATTAAGTTACCATGACCTATCTTAAATTTTATTACTTAATTGTAATAAAATATCATGTTTACTACACTTATACATGATCTTGAGCTAGATATAAGTAATAAATCATGTTTACTACACTTATAACTGTGTGAAATCAGATATGTTTATTGCCACGACCTATCATGTTTACTACACTTATACGTACTCTTTTACGGTCTTCCAGTGTACATAATACTAATCCCATCATGTGATTCTTTACGGTCCCGAACTGCGGGAGCAATCGGATCCTAAGTTATACACACAGATGTTCCACATCCAAGAAGGCACGCAACCATGAACCACATGTTGAAGCCACGAAGAAGCAAACCCACAATCACTCGATCACGGTGATACAAATCCCCGAATCATAACTTCAAGGGTCACAACACGGATAACGAATCCACAGAGATGTTTTTGGTCTTAGTACACAACCAAAACCTAAATCGATCAAGAACCCAGCATCTCCCTCCAACTGAGATGAAACAACTCACACTAGACAACCGTCTACAAAGAAACTCTCTCTTTCCAGAGAGAAGAAAAGGGTCAACAAAACCCATGACCTAATCTCAGTGTACTCTCAGTACTCACAAACACTTTGCCTCTCAAGAACCCTGTGGACTTTACCTTGAAGCCACATCGACCACAGTCAAACAGCTGTCGTTAACCACGATCACGGTACCCCAAACCATCTGCTACATCAAGCTCTCAGGTTTTAGACCTCATTCGCACACAAATACCAACACGACCAATCTGCATACCTTATACAACACATCCCATACCATAGGATTACAAGCTCATCACCAATCATGCACGGAGACATTCATCAACATTCCCATCGCGCCAAAATCTCACTCCAGAAGGCTACGGTTTTTCACCTAACTCCTGCTAGAAAAATCACAACCACGCCACAGCTTCGAGTCCACTGCCCACGTAACTCTCATAGAAAGCGTACGGCATAATACAAAGGGAATCCAATACTGAGTTCTTCTATCCAGAGTTATCAAGTACTTCCTTAACCATGCAGACACCTTCTTGCACTTTCGCACTTCCGTTTTCAAAGCACACATTGATCACAGGCATCATAACCCACGATTTCTCACGTATCGCCTTAGGCTAGCCAAATCACACGGTATATTTCTGAACCTTATTACTCCATACTTCGTTCCCATGGGCAATCAACATACCTATCTCTGAACCTAAGGTGGAACACAAACAACCTCCAGACATAGCACACCCAGGATACATCGTCTCAGCACTAACCAACCACACTCTCGAATTTGTCTATGGTCCCTTCAAACCTCATGCACCCAGCATGGTTCCCAAACACGATCTCCTGATCATGAAGATAACGACCAAACCACGAACTTATGTTTCCTCAGGGTTTGCAAAGAAATCTTCAAATGTTCCCTGTGTTCCTCCACACTCCGAGAGTATATCAAAATGTCATCTATGAATACAATCACAAATTAGTCTAGAAAACTTTTAAACACTTGATTCATTAGGTCCATAAACACCGCAGGAGCATTCGTTAACCCGAAAGGCATCACCACAAATTCATAATGCCCGTAACAGGTTCTAAAGGCAGTCTTGGGTACATCTGACTCTCGTACTTTCAATTGAAGATATCCTGACCACAAGTCTATCTTTGAGAACACTCTGGTTCCTTGCAATTGGTCGAACAGGTCGTCTATCCTAGGCAAAGGATACTTGTTTTTAACAGTCACCCTATCGTTTATCTTCAACACACAATCTTTACACACACTTTTAATTACTACTCTAGCTTTACGACCATCAAGATTAATACCGCCACCCGAACCTAATGAGTTACTAGGGCTAAACATACCACGTAGACTAAACGCTCCACAGGTATATGCTTACCTATACTAACCCAAACACAGCCCTCGTCATACCACAATATAGATTCGCATCTTTCCTTCACGTACGTACCACTCACCCAACAATACTTTAACCGTACAGTACT
Source organism: Heliamphora pulchella (assembly GCA_032270985.1). Lineage (NCBI taxonomy): Eukaryota > Viridiplantae > Streptophyta > Magnoliopsida > Ericales > Sarraceniaceae > Heliamphora > Heliamphora pulchella. The sequence goes on from JAULJZ010176894.1 coordinate 21,611, forward strand.
AATTCCTGATTCTAAAATCTCTTACCATCATCACTCAACCCCTTCACACATTCTCTGCCGCATAACCGAACCCAAAAAAAAAAACCCATTAATTTGTACAGTTTCACTTACGCTTCCACGATTCTCATCCAAACACTTATTCCTTCCTCGTACTCGCACTAAGTTGCTTCGCAACTCCACCAGAAACAATAGAATTATATCACCTCGAGAACCGTCATCCTTGTCCTAATCCGAAAACTTAATCCATTCTTGAACCTTCTACACCTTATCTCCTTATCAGGTATAAGCTTGGTGGCATATCATGTCAACTTTGTAAACTTCATATCGAATTTTTCCACGGTCATCCTTCCTTGTTCCAGGTCGATGAATTCCTACTCCTTCTCATGCTTATAGTTTATGGGCTTGTACTATACGTCAAACACTTTCTCAAGACGATCCCAAGTGATTCTCTAGGGTACGGGAGGTTCAACTCCTGGCACCAGCATCTTCAAGAACCATTCCATGGCTTCCCACCAGTGGTATGTCTCTCTCCTAAACATAAAAGCTACGAGGTCAAACCTATTATCCGCATCTACTCCCAACCTATCCAGAATACGCACGGCATCCTTCAATCAGTTTTCTACTTCTGCAAGTCTAAGGGTTCCTATGAACTTCTTTGCACCCAGATCCTTTAATTGTTTGATTAAAGGGGTTACTGTTCCTCTCAGCTCGCATCGCGATCCAACTCGCCTTCTGTTTCGTCAATCTTACGATCACCTCCAATATCCTAGCGATTAGATCAGGTTCCACCGGTCCCACTTGCAGAGATTCTTCTTGTCGTGCCACATTATACTGGTTCGAATTGAATAACGCTCTGTCCGAGTCTCTCCATGCTCCTTTCAATCGTAGGAAAGCTATGACTTGAGGATCGACACAGGAGTTCAACTTATAGACATAAGGATAAGAACAAACTGTCTACGAAAGGTTTTAATGACACAAGGTTCATCCCCCTTAATCTGATAACCCATATAGATTTCACAAGACGACATCAACACAAGGCTCCTCCCAGGTCATATCCCCAATCTGATAACTTGCTTAGACTTTGCAAACTGATAGCAACACAAGACCCCTCCTGGGTTATCTCCCTAATCTGATAACTTGCTTAGACTTCCAATTAGGACCCTGCGTCAGCAGAACGCGTTTCCCAAATGGACCTCAAAGTCGGTCAGTCAGATGCCCAAAGGCAAATGTCTGATAACCCCAGGTCTGAACCACACTTCTCAACAGACCGCGAGACGACACACTTAACCTATGGTCCACCACTGACCACACTCTAACAAGTCTACAGAACCTATAACCTGGGGCTCTGATACCAAAATGTAACACCCCGCACCCGTAAGGCACCAAAACTACACAAAAGGATAAGATCTCGCCGCAGACCGGCAGCCCAAGAGATAGACAAGGAGTAAACTTTAAACAATCACAAATATCTTAATATCAAAATAGGTAAATATGAGTCACTATGGATTCACCATCCCAAGGCATACATTACTTCTAAAAGGTCAAAAACCTTCAAATCTTATACATGAAGCTTTGCCAAC
>JAULJZ010176913.1:0-47714 GCA_032270985.1 Heliamphora pulchella
TAAGCATTTAATAACAGGAGCTCAATGCAAGAAGGTCTTGAGATTATGGGTTAGAGTGCAATTATAGTTCTTTAGTGTTGTGAACTGTAATTAAGTGTTTTATAAAAATTGTAGAAATCGCCGCATGTCTTTTCATAATTGCAAAAACCTCTAGTAGGTGTCTGTGTTCCACTTAAAGTCTAACTCATAATTACTCTCCAGGTCCCTACTGTAGCACTATATATATGCGGGTAGGCTGAACCAATTTTTGATTTTTTTATAACATTATTATCACATATCATATTTTTGTTTTTCAAGACTTAAATATATTGAGGTTTTATCGGTACGAGTTCTCGGAAGATCGTAGCCCACACTGCATTCGAGGATCGCGTAAGAAAATACAGTAGAAGATCTTATAGGAGTTTCAACTCAGAATCAAATCGTAGTTGACTAATTGATCGACAAAAGGTATTCTTCTAAATTAACTTTGGTTGCACGGGTTTATTTTTTATCATTCTTCGTTAAAAGTTTTATCTGGAGCCCATTTCGGCGTTCTCCCGTCTAATTAATTTTTTACCAAAAATCGTTTTGCAAAAATAATGATCTTGACAGTATTGCCTCTAACAAATTGGTAACAGAGCTGTTTTGTTTTTTGTTTATGATTATCGGGGTCGAGTAGTTTTAGAACTGTTGCTAACTTTATTTTGCAAGCGTTCTAATATCAATTTTATGATCATCCTTTATTTTCATGTTTGATTGAATGCGTGGATGATGATTTAATTATTTTTTTTAATCACAAGGGTTGACCGTGATAGGTTAATTTTTTTAGATCGAATGTGAACCTATGGGACATAGGTTTCGATGTAAAATATTTTATGTTATTTAAGTTTTTTTTTCTAGTTTATTAAAAAGAAAAATAAAAACAGGTATAGAAGAACGTAGGCGGTGTCAAATGGCGGTGGTTGGCGGCGGCAACCGGCGGTGGTTCTGGTGGTTTAAAGCTGCGGTATTTTTTTTCTGGCCCAACTTCTTTTTTTGTATAATTAAAAAAAAATAGCTGCAGCAGTTTTTGCTGCAGCAACCAAAAGCCACAGTAGCAAAGCAAGCCAACGCAACAGTAAGCCAAACGCTGCAGAATACAGCTGCAACAATATCCAGGCAAGCCGCAGTAGTGCGCCAAAAGCACTTCCAAACTGTAGTAAACCGAAGCAGCCTATTCCAATCCCAGCCAATAGCAATCACTGAAGTGGTTCCTAAGCACAGCTTTCCTAAGCGCCACACCGCAGCACCCAACAATTTTTTTTTTGTTTCGGTTAATCCTTAGCACTGGTTGGTGCTGCAGCTTTGTTTTTTTTTTTTTTTTTTTATTGTTGATTGCTTTGTGAGTTGGCGCCTTGAGAATTGTTTTAGATTATTGGCTGAAGCAGCGCAGGTTTCCCAACAGCGCTCGGTGATAAGCTTGAAGTAGCAGTTTCCAACACAAACTATTGCGGTTTCCAAGCAAAAATCAAAATAATTAATTAAAGTGTTCGGTGAGAATCCAAGTTAAAAGCAGTTTGTTTCCAAAGCAAGCAGTGGAAGAATAGAATCAAAGAGTTCTGATACAAGCGAGAGACTATAAACTTATATTTTATGAACATGAGACTAAAACTGTTTAGAGTTTCGATTTGATTATAAAATTGGAATATTTATATTTATCTTACATTTAATTTATTTTTATATATTAACTGCGTGGATGATAATTACTGATTTTATTTATCCTGTTAATTTAATTAATTCAAAAATTCGGTTTTAATTAAAATATTTTGTAATTAAAAATAAAATTAAGTTTTTTTTAATTAATTAATTTTAATTAAATGGAGAAATTTTAGATATTTTATTTTTTTACAAAATATCACGTTTAAGATAATTTTTTTTAAAAAATTGGATATCTTGAAAAAATGTGGGAATTAATTTCAAATTTCGAATTAATTAAATAAATAAATATTTAATCAAAATAAATTATTATTTTTCGAAAAAAGTGAAACGAAAAATAAAATAAATAAATACCTTTAATCACTACTTTAGCTGAAAAGCTACAGAAAAAACTGTGAATTTATTAAATTTTATTTGTTACGCATTTAAGCACGAAAAGATGGTTTCATAAACTAGAATCTTTGGAATCGTGTACACGAAAAGATATTTGATTCTTTCAGATTGTGTGACTTTCGAAATTAATAAATTTATTTTAATTAAACAGATTTTTATAACTCTAAAAAATGTTTTAAAAATCTAAGTGGGAGAGAAAATTTATTCACAGATAAATCCGCGGTCTCCATCACCAGTTTGTAGGCGATGCAATTAAACCTTGCGTGTTGGCAGTAAGGCCTTTCTCTCCATCAGACAGATTAATTGTGGTATCGCAAGTACAAATCTCCTTTAGGAATAATTCTGGATAATTGTTAGTGTGGATCACTTCTCCATCTGAAGGGTTCATTGCAAAGCAATTGATTTGCGATTAGGTGGTGGTTAATACTTAGCTGTATATTATAATATCCTCTCCATCCGAGTCATTGCTATTATATACTAGACCAAACTATGTCAGCTATTTAATTTTACTTGGCATGGTTAGTTGCCTAGATAGTAAAATTAAAAAGAATTGGCATGTTTGGTCTGATGAAGAATAGTAGACGTCTACCCATCGTGGCATGTTATTCTCAGGTAACCAAGCTGCTGGTGAATTAATTTTAAGATAGTAGAGAGCACCAAATTAAAATAAATTTAAAGTTTTACTCATCATAATTAACGGTATTTTAATTATCTGATTCTCAGGATTAAAATGGCTTTCAACCCACTAGCTTCTATTCTCAAAGAAAACAAACTTATGGGACCAAATTATGTTGACTACAAACGGAACTTGGACATTGTATTAACTACTAAGGATTATAAGTTTATTTTAACTGAGATATGTCCACCAGTACCTGATGAGGGGGCTACCGAAAGGGAAACTAGGCCCATCAAAAGTGGCAGAAAGTTGATCATATGGCTCGCTGTTATATTTTGGCTTCAATGTCAAATGTTTTGTAGCATCTGCATCAGTCTATGCAGGCGGAGAAGCGTCTGGGTAAAAGTATCAAATCACTATGATCCGACTGTGGTGGGAAATACCTCTTGGGAGAGTTTAAGGACTACTTGTCATCAGAGAGAATTACATTCCAGTTGACTGCACTTGGCACTCCACAGCAGAATGGTGTAGCAGAAAGAAAGAATAGGACTCTTATGGAGATGGTAAGATCCATGACGAGTTATTCATGTTTACTCGATTCATTTTGTGGTATTTTAAGGGAATGAAGAGTGGTTTGTTTTATAATCCTAAGGATCAGAAGGTCATTGTTAGCACCAATGCCCGATTCTTAAAAGAAAATTATATTATGGATCACAGGCCCAATAGCATAATTGTTCTGAAAGAACTGAGAAGGAATATCAGTAGAACGAAAGAGGAACCACAAGTCACTGATATTCCATTACCTCGTCGTAGTGGGAGAATTATCGGGACTAGTGCAAATTAAGAACAGAGTACTGATGCACTGGGTTTAGATTCTGCACAACCTGTTACTACTAGTACATAGACACAGATAGTGCCTCGTCGTAGAGGGAGGGCTGTTCATCAACTTGATCGGTATATGTTCTTGTGAGAGTCGTTTGACAAGATTTCGTCAGAACTAGATACTGAGTCTTGTAACTACAATGAAGCACTAAAAGATAAAGATGCAGATCTTTGTCAAAGGGCTATAAATTCATAGATGGAATCTATGTTTTCTAATCAGGTTTGAGAACTTGTAGAACTACCCGAAGGGACAAAACTCATTGGATGCAAGTGGATCTACAAGAAAAAGAGAGGAGCAAACGGGAAGGTTGAAAGCTTCAAAGTTAGGCTTGTTACTAAAGGGTTCACTCAGAAAGAAAAGATCGACTATGAGGAAACCTTTTCGCTGATAGCCATGCTTAAGTCTATTCGAATTCTCATATCCATTGTCACACATTTCGATTACAAAATCTAAAAAATGGACGTCAAGACAGCTTTTTTTAATGGAAGTCTTAACGAATGTATCTGTATGATACAACCAGACGGATTCTTTGCAAAGAGCTAGGAGCACATGTTGTGCAAGCTTAAGAGATCCATTTATAGACTTAAGGAGGCATCAAAGTCTTGAAACACTCAGTTTGATCAAGCTATAAAATCATATGATTTTGATCAAGTCCGGATGAGTCCTGTGCGTACAAGAAGCGTGACGAAAGTGTGGTGATCTTCGTAGTAATTTTTATAGATGATATCTTGCTCATCGGAAACAATGTGGGGGCATTATTAACGGTTAAAGTATGGTTATTTGTGCAGTTCGATATGAAGAACTTGAGAAAAGTCAGTCACATCCTTGGGATCAAACTTATGCGAGATCGAAAACAAAGAATGTTGGGCTTATCACAAGTAAAGTATATCGATGATATCTTTGCTCGTTTTAGCATGCAGGATTCTAAGAAATGGTTTCTTCCTTTCAGGCATAGAATCACTCTATCCAAGGATTAGTGTCCTAAGACACCTGATGAGATAGAGAAGATGAAGGCAGTTCCTTATGCTTCGACAGTAGGAAGCCTCATGTATGCTATATTTTGTACTAGACCCAACATCTGCTTTGCCGTTGGCATGGTTAGCAGATATTTGTTTGACCCAAGGCATGAGCATTAGACTGCGATAAAGAATATATAATCAAGTACCTGAAAAGGATTAAGGATTATATGTTGGTTTATCAGGCAGACAGTCTAGCACATTTGGGGTACACAGACTTAGATTTTCAGTCAGATATAGAACTTACATCAGGAGACAACCTTGCAGATCATTTACAAAGAGATTACCGGCTATGACTTTTGATAGTCATATAGAGGGCATGGGAGTCAGATGTATAGTAGCATAGTTTTGAGTATAAGTGGAAGATTGTTAGAGTTAGTATACTGAAAATCATATTTTTAGTATTTAATTTTATTTTAACAAAATTAATTTTTTATTTTTTGAGAATTTTTATGAGTAATATATGTGTATCATTTCTTTGATATGCATGGATGTCCAATATTCTGTATTGTATTTAATCTGGTGTGTAGAGTACGGCTTGAACACAGAAGATGAGATTTTATATTCTTGCAGAATATAAGTTTTTTATTCACAGTTTTGATGTAAATGGACATACCATCGGTACGACTGTAGCACAGAGTTTCAGTAGACCTGTCTTGGTTACAGGGAACAGATAATAGCATCTTCTATTGTTCTGACTCTCTGTGCTAACACACTTCGTGTGTATTGAACGGGATATTTGGGGTAATTAATTTTGTGCTGACTATATAAATTAATTCGCATCCCAAGGTTATTATAAATAGTGCTTATCCTCTTAATGCTGAAATAATTATTGATTTGTATATATTTAATAGTCGTTATTTTGATTCATTGGAGAGTGCGATCTTATATTGGTCTATATTCCCGGTGAGTTGGATAGTGGTATTATTTATAAGGTAACTATTAATTATTGACGGAATCCACGTCTCGAAAGATCGGGATTGACGATACCACCTTAAGGATGCTTATAAGTTTTGATCGGACTAAACCCTACAGGTGGATTTAATTATTCAGCGGTCAAATATGTTAAGCGGAAGGGTTTAAGGAATATCAAGATATCGATTAAATCAAATTGTCAATAATTAAATTTAATTGGCGGGTATCAGAAATCTTAACGTGGAAAGAAATGGTAAGCATTTAATAACAGAAGCTCAATGCAAGAAGGTCATGAGATTATGGGTCAGAGTGCAATTATAGTTCTTTAGTGGTGTGAACTGTAATTCAGTATTTTATAGAAATTACAGAAACTGCCGCATATCTTTCCATAATTGCAGAAACCTGTAGTAGGTGTCGGTGTTCCACTGGAAGTCTAACTTATAATTACTCCCCAGGTCCCTACTGTAGCTCTATATATATGCGGGTAGGCTGAACCAGTTTTTAATTTTTTTATATCATTATTATCACATATTATATTTTTGTCTTTCACGACTTAAATATATCGGGGTTCTACCGGTACGAGTTCTCAGAAAATCGTAGCCCACACTACTTTTGAGGATTGCGTAGGGGAACACAGTAGAATATCTGATAGGAGTTTCAACTCGGAATCAAATCGTAGTTGAATAATTGATCGACAAAAGGTATTTTTCTAAATTAACTTTGGTTGCACGGGTTTATTTTTGATCGTTCTTCATCAAAAGTTTTATCTGGAGCCCGTTTCGATGTTTACCCGTCCAGTTAATTCTTTACCGAAAATCATTTTGTAAAAATAATTATCTTGGCAGTATTGCCTCCAACAGTGGGAGCATTTAATGCCATAAATCCAACTATTGAACTCTGTCGCGTATTTTAAATTTTGTCGCAGGTGTCGACACAATTGCTTTTGGGTCGACACAAAACGTCTAGGGTATGGTTATTCAAGTGATTGGGTCGACTCATATCTTCTGTGATGTCAACATGATTTCTGCATTATTCTCACTAACACAATGGTGTCGACATGAATAGTTTTGGTGTTGACTCAATTTTTTCTTCAACTTTTCAGATGGGTCTTTTTGTGTTGACTCATTTTGCCTTTGGTGTTGACACTAAAATGTGCAGAAAACCTAGGTGATTTTGTGTCGACTCAATTGGACTTTGGTGTCGACTCAAAATTTCTTCAAGCGGGCTCTGTATATTTGTGTCGACTCATTTTCAATTTGTGTCGACTCACAAAATTCGCAGGTAGCCACGGTAGTTTTGTGTCGACTTATTTGCAATTTGTGTCGACACAAAATTCTGGATAACTAAAGTGAAGAAACACTTTAGTGTCGACACAAAGTTTTGATACCTGAAACATCTTCAAAGAATATGTTAGGGTGTCAACTCATTTGCTTAAAGGTGTTGACACACTTGAGATCTTCAAGTATTTTTAACCTTAAAGTGTTGACTTAAATATCAATTAGGGTCAACATAAAATATTCTCTTTTAAGAATCGTTAAGTGTCAATCCAATTAAGAGATGAGTCATCTCATATAGCTAAATGTGTCAACTCACTTTTCATTTTGTGTCAACACTACCTTTTTAAAAATATTAAATATTATCGTTTTAAATCAATTTATTTTTAGAAAATAAATTATAAAAATTATTAAAATCTAAAAAAAACGCCCTTGGGCTAACAAAAAACTTTCTCTTATATGGTAAATTAGATGTGTTATTCAATTCAGTTAGTTGTAGTGTAGGAGAGATAGGAGATACAACATACATCCACCAATATACCAGAATAAATAAAATGTTTATTTTTTCTTCACAACCGCATAGTTACCAAAATGAACAAAATATTTGTTCTTTATTAAACTCGAGATTAAAATTAAATTTCTTCTAATCGAAGGTACATAATGACAATCTTTTAGAAGTAGTATCTTTTCTTTATTAAAATTGAGAGTGACATCTCCTACTGCAATTGTTACCACCCTTGTATTATTGCCTATATGCAGGTATATTTCTCCATCACTGAGCTGCTTGGTGTCCTAGAACTTCTGCAAAGAATTGCAGACATAATTAGTGGGTCCTGTTTCTACACACCAGGTATTGGTAGATAACACCGCTAAACATGTTTAACCACCAGTGAACAGAAATTACCTGATTTGTTGTACTTATTGAGAAAAGCAGGACACTGCTTTTTCTAATGCCCAAACTGGCTACATTGATAGCATTTGCCTCTCGGCTTCTTCACACCATCTTTTGGTCTCTTAATTACTTTTGAACCTGTGCCTCCATGTGTTTGAACTTTTTTTTTCTTCTTGCCTTTCAGCTTAGAGAAAGAACCTTTCTCAGCCACATAAACAGAACTTGGCTTCCTAAGAACACCCTCTACTGCATGAAGTTCCTTAAGAAGTTCTGCTAATAAAAAGTTGAGCTTGTTCATGGTATAGTTCAGGCATAACTGCTTAAAACTTTCAGGCAGTGATTGGAGTATGAAATCGACTTGGATTTTCCCGTCAATTTCATCTCATAGGATCTCTAGTTCATTCAGAAGACTTATCATCTTCAAAACATGATCCCTAACTGGGGTGCCTTAAGCTATGTTTGCATTCATTAGAGATTTCATGGCCACCTGCCTAGTTGCACGATTTTGATTTCCAAATATTTCTTTGAGGTTCATAATTGTAAGGACCCGGTTCTAAACCATACGATTAGTGACAGTAAACCGATAGGATCTTAAATCATAATAAGATTAAAATATTAACATGATCAAAACCAAAGAATCAGACCCCGAGAATCAAAAAATCCTAAAATAAAAAGAAAGTCCTCGAATCTCGAAGATCATTAAATTATCCTAAGAACACTCACTCAAAACTCTAAAGAGAAAAACTTTGAAATGAAACTCCGAGCACCAAAACCTTCTTAAGAAACGCTATCCTGGCCTTGTAGCCTTTCAAACCCAACAATCTATATGCGTTGTCATATTACAGCAAGACCCGACTTCCAAATCCAAAGAATAAGAAAATCAAACCCAAGTCCCAACGTGAAAGAAAAAAATTATACTCAAAGGCCTAAATCTCGTACCTTCCAATAATCACACTTCGACCCCAAGTCTTTAAGATAACTATACTTTCACCCTAAAACACCAAAGTTCATAACAAGTTATCAATACCGTAAGAAGACACTTAAATTCTCATCTAGATTACACCAAAGAGTTCCTAAAACTCTTAATATCAACAATTACACACTAGTTCCTCACATCTTTAAAATTTCACAAAAATCTATGGAATATTTTTCACCCATAATTCTCTACAACCAACATTAATACACACACACACACACACACACACACACACACACATATATATATATATATATATATATATATATATATATACTAAGTACATATATATCATGTGTGTGAGACCACATAGGAGTATGTGTCAACTTTATATTAATAAGATAAAATACAATATCTCAAATCAAATCAAATAAAATTTTAACTTTCAAAAAAAGATAATTATATTTTCAAGATTTATCAAAAATAAATAATAAAATAATATTAAATAATAAGAATAATAGAGGATAAATAAATAGTTAAATAATTTAATAAATGTAAAATAATAATAATAATAGAAATCATAAAATTTAAAATAATAATAATGTATAAAATATTAAATAATAATAATAATAATATAATGTATTAAATCACAAAATCATACACAAAATTATTAACTTCACTCACACTCACATTCTTCAACCAAGTTTTATATGTATATATAGGTACGAGTATATAAGGGAATCTCTATAATATAATATAATAATGAACAAATGTCAAATCTTTACAACCTATAATCTCAATTAAAATAATCAAAAAAAATATCAAATCTCTACAAAACTCTAAATATAAGAATCAAGAAGCAAAAAGTAACCTTATTATATGTATATATCTATATGTGTATGTATATATAAGTATACATGTCTCTACAATTAAAATCCAAAATAATAATAATAATAATTCTAAACAAATACACAATCACAATTTTCAACACAAGCCTTACTTACATAAGTATATATATATATATATACCAAAGAGAATCTCTACAATCAAATAAAATAATAAAAAGTAAAAGTCACTTTAGTGTATGTAATAATCAAATAGACAAATATAACTTATTATAAATATGTATAGGTGTATTATAAGTCTCTACAACCCAATATTATAATCAAAACTAATAACTCAATATAATTGTAAGAATCCATTTTTAGATATAATAATAGTAACGGTAGTATTGCTGTAGTGTAGTGGCTTATATCGTCACGATCACTCAGCACTGGAAAAAAAATTTAAATAAATAAAATAAATAAATAATAATAATAATTTTTTTATAATTAATTATGTGACTAGAACTCAAACTCACACAAACTCCAATACAAGCTTTGTATACACAAGTATACATACATACTTAAGAGAAATACTACAATAAACACAATAAAATAATCAATAAATCTTAATTTTCAACAACACTCAATTACCATTAAAATAATCAAAAGTTACATTATAACTGTAGAGGTACATATATGTAGGAGGATATATATATATACAATTACACTCTTCTCTACAACCTAATAAAATAATTCAAAAGTAAAAAGTAAAAGTTACTTTATGCATATAATAATTGTGAAGCCTTGACCCGTTTTCTTTTTTTAGCATTTTCGGATGCGCATTACATATTTTTGTTTGAGCATGTTTTTATTGCTTTGATGCATGATCGGACTTAGATATGCATGCGAGGTAGGTTCCCGGGGCCGTTGAACGTTGCGTTGCGAATTTCAAAAATTTTCAAAAAAAGATATTTTGGAGGCCTATAAATATCTAGAGTTAGATATTTTCAAAACATAACGACTAAGTTTTCTCCATTCTCTCTGCCTTCTCTCTAACTTCTCGGGGGCCCAGGGATCGATTTTCGATGATCCAACAGCGGATCCTTGCTATTGGCACGGTGGGCTACGTGTTTATCCGGATAGAATTTTATTTCGATGAAGCTCGATTTTGCACATGGATCGAGACATCGAGTTTTGAAATCACCAAGGTAGGATTCTAGACCTGTATGTTTTATTAGGGTGCTACGTGTAATCAGGTGTATTTTTACCAGTCGGATTGCTGTAGATCTGAATTTCTATAAAAGTTGGGTTTTTGTGTTAAAAACCAATTTTATGTCGATTTCCGTGGTTGAAATCGTGTTTCGAGAGTTTCTTTCATGGTTTTGGTGTTTGGCTTGGACGTGTGTACGTCCGTGGGTGTTAATTATATTTGGGTTGGTAAGTTTATGTGTGTTTAGAAGCATCATAGTGAGTATTTGAGAGTTTGGGGGCTTAGAATTTGTCACAGGGACATTCTGGAGCATCTGTGCACGTTGAGGGGCGCTCAACCGCCGAGCGGGCACCTAGCGAGTGTTGCATTCTGGTGGTGAGGCGCTCAAGCGCTCTGCGAGCGTCGGGTCTGCAGGGATATTTTTTGGTCTTTTTCTTTTGATCATATCTCCCTCATTCGGACTCAGAATTGGGCATTTTTATGTTCAAATGGAAGCCCCAAAAGTCATCTTTCCAATGACACCTCTTTTACTTTAAAATTATTTTTGCAAAAAAAGTTATGATCAAAAGAGTGAAGCTATGTCAAGATTTTTAAATCATTTTTCACCCGTTTTTGGCCGAATGTTTAGAAAAAGGTTGTTGTTTATCCTTGTTGGCCATTTTGATCAAATTCCATGTTCCTTGGGGTGTTGCGGTGCCTTTGTGGGCGTCGTGGGCTTGTGTTGGGCGGCGTTGGTGGTTTGGTGGTATAGTTTTGGTTTTTGATTGGTATTCTTTGGTATTCAATTGATTAATTTATGGGAATTAGTTTATTCAAATACATTTGGATTCCTTTTGCGATTGGTTGTTCGTGTTGTGATTTCGTGGGTGGTGACATGGCCTCGGGTGTTTGTTATGTTCCATCCTCGGAGGTGACGTGCATGGTTAGATGCGGGTTATTGGGGCACAGTTATGTGTGTAGTGCTTGCGCATTGTTGGTTGTGGGTTCTCGGCTGTTCCTGTGAGTGGATGTCGAATTTTATGGCGGGTGATGTCACTGTTTGAGGTTATATGGCTATGTGTGTTTATAATTGGCTTTATGCATTTATAACTGTGGTTTGTTATGTATGGATTATGTAAGTGAATTACATAATTTTGGTATCATTACGTGTACTGTAGTTGCATGCTTTAGAACTCAGAGGTTTTATAGGCACGGTTATGTGGAATATGCAGAACGGATGCTTATGGTATGTGTAGCATGTGACGTGGTTTGTGAAACGTAGTGATAGTACGTGGTTTTATGCATTTAAAACCTCAGTAAGTTATGTATAGGTGTATAGATGGAGATAGATGGTTATGTTAGCTCTAACTGATGGTGATTACGTTAGGGTTACAACCCTTCGGTTAAAGTCTGAGAAGATTACGTTAGGGTTACGACGCTTCGGTTTAAGTTGGTAAAGAGGTGTTCGATAGGGCTACGATTCCTCGGTGAAAGTCCGTAAAGATGCATTGACGGGGGCTATGGTCCATCGGTGAAAGTCCGAGAAGATGCATGGATTGCATGAACTGCATTATGGGACGGATAGACCAGTTTTTAAATTGTTTTAAGAGTCGTGTAAATCAAGATCAAAACACCCTTTTTCAATTGTTTTCAAGGCTCCTGTGAGTGAGCCAAAACATGGTTTGTATCCTCACTTTCCCTTACATGTGAAATTATTTTCAAGGATTGAAAGAGAGTCTAAACCTGTACTTTAATTTTTTAGCATGTTTTGTTTATATTGCATGCTTGTCTAGTTTTTGCTGAGCCTTGGCTCACAGTGTAGGATTTGCTTTTCTTCAGGTACCGGTCACGCCGGTTTATTTGGAGGTGCTAAAGAGGTGAAAGAGTTATATCTTCCCTTTTTGTTTCTATCTGTATCATGTATGCTTAATACATGTTTCTCAGCATTGGAACCTTGTAATATATGCCGTTTGGCATTTTTATACAATGCATGTATGTTTATTTTGAGAGTGTATTCTCGGGTTGGGTGTTTCACGTGGCCTGTAGTTTTGGGGCGTGACTGATTGGTATCAGAGCTCTGGGTTCGAGTACCTAAGAGTCATGGGAAGAGGTTGCATCACCGTGTGAGGTTTATTGCGTGTGCTTGACTGCATGTGTTTAGATGCTTTGATAACATGTTCGTGATAGCCTGCGGGTCAAATGTGAATGATGTGTATATGTGAGCATGGGGGTTGAATCTTAGGAGTGATAGTCTTGCTTTTGGGCGTTTGGATTAACAAAATTGGGAGCCAAGTTAGAAATACGTTTAGTTGATGTGATTTCTATCAGGGAATCTGAGTGGGTTATCCAGATTGATGCGTCATTCTTGTGTTTCTCCTCGGTATGTGGGGTTTTGTTTATCATGAACCTATGTGCTTATGTGTTAGCATGCTTATGTGGTTTATGCTATGTGTTGCATCTCATATTTTGTCTTTTTCATATAGACGCGATGTCTGCGAGACGAGAGCGAGGCGGTGGTCGAGGCCATGGTCGTGCTGTTGGCCAAGGGGATGTTCCTATCCCTGATGCTAGGGATGCAAATGCTCCCCAAGGACCTATTGACATGGTAGAGTTGGTGCGTGCGCTGGTGGGTTCCATTGGCCAGTTGGTTGAGACCGTTAGAGGTGAGACCGATCGGGAGAGAGGGGGCGTACCTGAGGTGAGGGCTATAGTAGCGATGCGGGAGTTCAGGCGTATGGATCCGTCTGCCTTTACTGGGGACCCTGATCCTATTATGGTGACGGAATGGCTGGCGTTGGTGACCCGGATCCTGAACACACTGCAGATTGTGGAGGATGAGTGCGGCTATCTTTTGCTACCTTCCAGTTGAGGGGCGCTGCTCATGCGTGGTGGAAGTATGCCAGGCCCACAATGGGAGTCACTTGGGCGGGCTTTTCAGGAGTATTTCTAGAGAAATACTTTCCAGTTTCGCAGAGAGATTTGTACAGGGAGGAGTTCTATACTCTTACCCAGAGGGCCATGGACATTATGCAGTATGAGGCCAGGTTTACGAGCTTGTCCCGATTTTCTCCAGAGTTGGTGAGCACAGATGAGCTACGTTCTATGAGGTTTGAGCAGGGTTTGAGGCTGGGGATCAGGGAGCGTGTGGTTGCGCTGGGATTTCGAGTGTTCATAGAGCTGGTAGAGGCCACAGTGAGGGTGGAGAACACCATGACTGAGATTCGGGCTTCTAGGGAGGCCCGAACATCACAGGGTGGGACAAAGGTGCAGACAGGTGGGCGTTCCAGCAAGAGGCAGAGGTCCTCTGGACCTAGCTTTCATCCATCTGGGTTACCACAGTAGTTTTCAGCACCAGCACCATCAGTGGCTTCATCTAGGAGGCCAGAGCAGAGGGAGTTGATTTGCTATCAGTGTAGGCAGCCAGAGCATCGCGTGTCAGAGTGGCCGCAGCCGAGGCAGACCCAAGGTTCATGGAGTCAGTCATATAGGAGGGAACATATTTGCTATAGATGTGGCCAGCACGGACATATTCACAGGAACTGTCCCCAGGGGGAGAGTGCATCGAGTGCAGTGGGCACGCCAGAGGGTTCGTATGTGCAGGACCGATAGCAGCATCCTGCTGGTCAGACTTCCCGAATGACGGGAGGGAGTACATCAGTTCAGTCGGTGTGACAACCGACAGCGCCATGTTCTGGTGGACAGACCAAAGTGGGATTTCCCCGAGCGTATTCCTTCATAGCTTCCAGGGCACCAGTCGTGCCAGATGATGCAGACATACCTTCAGCGAGCAGAGGTACTTTCTGAGTATGCAGGCTTTGGGCCGGTTTCCTTATTACATCAGTTTGGGGAGTTGGTGATAGATTCCGTGGATGATGTGCTGTGTTGAGGCAGTGGATGGTGATGATGTGAGGTTGGGGTGAGTCGTAGATTCTGTGTCTTTCAGAAAGTTAGCCATTGTTTAGGATGCCTGACCGTGTTTGACTATATCCTAGGAATTGTTTTGCTAACCATCTCGTGTACCTGTGTTGATTGTGATCCACGGGTTCCTTCTTTTAACCTTATGTTGAATTTCGGGGACAAAATTCCTTTAAGAGGGATAGAGTTGTGAGACCTTGACCCGTTTTCTTTTTTTAGCATTTTCGGATGCGCGTTACGTGTTTTTGTTTGAGCATGTTTTTATTATTTTGATGCATGATCGAACTTAGATATGCATGCAGGGTAGGTTCCTGGGGCCGTTGGAGATTGCGTTGTGAATTTCAAAAATTTAAAAAAAAAGATATTTTGGAGGCCTATAAATATCTGGATTTAGATATTTTCAAAAGATATTTTCAAAATATAACGACTAAGTTTCCTCCATTTTCTCTCTACCTTCTCTCTAACTTCTCGGGGGCCCGAGGCTCGATTTTCGATGATCCAACAGTGGATTTTTGCTATTGGCACGGTGGACTACGTGTTCATTCGAAAAGAATTTTATTCCGACGAAGCTCGATTTTGCACGTGAATCGAGACATCAAGTTTTGAAATACCAAGATAGGATTCTATACCTGTATATTTTATAAGGATGCTACGTGTTATCGAGTGTATTTTTACTGGTCGAATTGCTGTAGATCTGATTTTTCGTAAAAGTTGGGTTTTTGAGTTAAAAACTGATTTTATGTCGATTTCGGTGGATGAAATCGTGTTTCAAGAGTTTCTTTCGTGGTTTTGGTGTTTAGCTTGGACGTGTGTACGTCCGTGGGTGTTAATTATATGTGGGTTGGTAAATTTATGTGTGTTTAGAAGCATTATGGTGAGTGTTTCAGAATTTGGGGGTTTAGAATTCATCACAGGGATGTTCTGGAGCGTCTATGCACATTGAGGGGCGCTCAAGCGCCAAGCGGGCGCCTATCGAGCGTTGTATTCTGGTGGTGAGGCGCTCAAGCGCTCTGCGAGCGCCTAGCGAGCGCCGGGTCTGCAGAGCTATTTTTTGGCCTTTTTCTTTTGATCATATCTCCCTCATCCGAACTCGAAATTGGGTAATTGTTGTGTTCAAATTGAAGCTCCAGAAGTCTTCTTTCCAATGACTCCTCTTTTACTTTAAAATTATTTTTGTAGAAAAAGTTATGATCAAAAGAGTGAAGATATGTCAAAATTTTCAAACCATTTTTCACCCATTTTTGGCCGAATGTTTAGAAAAAGGTTGTTGTTTATCTTTGTTGGCCCTTTTGATCAAATTTCATGTTCCTTGGGGTGTTGCGGTGCCTTTGTGGGCGTTATGGGCTTGTGTTGGGCGGCGTTGGTGGTTTGGTGGTAGAGTTTTGGTTTCCGATTGGTATCCTTTGGTATTCAATTGATTAATTTAAGGGAATTAGTTGATTCAAATACCTTTGGATTCCTTTTGGGGTCGGTTGGGCATGTTGTGGTTTCGGGGGTTGTGACGTGGCCTCGGGTGTTTGTTATGTGCAGTCCTTGGAGGTGGCGTGCATGGTTAGATGCGGGTTATTGGGGCACGGTTATATGCGTAGTGCTTGCGTATTGTTGGTTGTGGGTTCCCAGTTGTTCCTGTGAGTGGATGTCGGGTTTTATGACGGGTGATGTCATGGTTTGAGGTTATATGGCGATGTGTGTTTATAGTTGGCTTTATGCAGTTATAACTGCAGTTTTTTATGCATGGATTATGTAAGTGAATTACATGGTTTTGGTATCATTACGTGTACTGTAGTTGCATGCTTTAGAACTCAGAGGTTTTATAGGCATGGTTATGTGGAATATGCGGAACGGATGCATATGGTATGTGCAACATGTGGCGTGGTTTGTGAAACGTAGTGATAGTACGTGGTTTTATGCATTTAAATCCTGAGTAGGTTATGTGTAGGTGTATGGAATGAGATAGATGGTTATGTTAGCTCTGGCTAACGGTGATTACGTTAGGGTTACGACCCTTCGGTTGAAGTCCTAGAAGATTACGTTAGGGTTACGATGCTTCGGTTCAAGTCCGTAAAGAGGTGTTCGATAGGGCTATGGTCCCTCGGTGAAAGTCCGTAAAGATGCATTGACGGGGGCTACGATCCATCGGTGAAAGTCCGAGAAGATGTATAGATTGCATGAACTGCATTATGGGACGGATAGACCAATTTTTAAATTGTTTTAAGAGTCGTGTGAATCACGATCAAAACACCCTTTTTCAACTGTTTTCAAGGCTCCTGTGAGTGTGTCAAAACATGGTTTGTATCCTTGCTTTCCCTTGCATGTGAAATTGTTTTCAAGACTTCAAAGAGTGTCTAACCCTGCACTTCGATTTCCTAACATGTTTTATTTATATTGTATGATTGTCTAGTTTCTGCTGAGCCTCGGCTCACGGTGTGGGATTTGCTTTTCTTCAGGTACCAGTCACACTGGTTGATCTAGAGGTGCTGAAATGGTGAAAGAGTTATAATCTTTCCTTTTTGTTTCTATCTATATCATGTATGTTTAATACATGTTTCTCGATGTTGGAGTCTTTTAATGTATGCCATTTGGCATTTATATACAATGCATGTATATTTATTTTGAGAGTGTATTCTCGAGCTGGGTGTTTCACGTGGCCTGAAGTTTAGGGCATGACTATAATAATGAAAAGACAAAAATAATTTAATATATATATGAGTATTATATATATATATATATATATCAAAAGAAATCTCTACTACAAAAAAAATTAAATAAATAAATATAATATAAATATATATATATATAATAATACTAATAAACAAATGTTAGAGTGTAAAACAAGCAAGACCCAAAAGTAACTTTATTATACACATATACAAGCATACAAAAATCTCTACAACAATATTAATATTTTAATCAAAAGTATACAACCCAATAAAATAGTATAATTTAATACTAACTTGTATGTTAATTTAAAAATAAGCTTAATACAAAACATAATAAATTAAATATTGATAAAAATAATACAAAAATATGAAATTTAGTTTTAAAACTTAAATTAAAACTAATATAAAAGTAGTTAAAAATGTACACCAAGTTACAAAATTACACAAAAATCA
Source organism: Heliamphora pulchella (assembly GCA_032270985.1). Lineage (NCBI taxonomy): Eukaryota > Viridiplantae > Streptophyta > Magnoliopsida > Ericales > Sarraceniaceae > Heliamphora > Heliamphora pulchella. The sequence continues at coordinate 17,621 of JAULJZ010176913.1, forward strand.
AAATTTAGCCCAATCACATCAACAAAATAATGTTATAATTATACTACAATATAAAAATTTAGTGTAACACTTAAAATTATTATTTTAATTTTAAATTATAATTATTGTACATAAAAATATATATTAAATTAATTTTTGGACACTTTTCTTGAATAACGTAGTATAAATATATCAAGTAAACTTAAATAAATCATTATAATACAAAAAAATTTCAAATCTTAGAGCAAAACATCACCATGGCCAGCTATTATAGATACTCCCACACTCAACCCATTATTTTATTACATTATGTCATTTTTGCATGCAAAATCAAAGGGTAGAACCACTATCTAACCTTACACCTTCATGATGGCTTCCTCACTACTATTTCTCTACAAAATCAACCTTTTTTATTCTTCTCTACAAAAAAAAATCTGAGATTACGAGTGATATAGAGTGAAAAAAGAAGAGAAGAAGGAGAGAAGGAGAGAAGAAGTTCTAATCTTGGTTCTTGCACTTTGAGCCCATGTTTTTGGTGTTTTTGTTCAAGCTTCTTCATCTCCAAAAACTTCAGCCCCATATTCAAGGTAGAAACAACATCTTCATACATTTATTTTTCATTTACAGGTCTTCTCTCATCTCTCAATCTCATGAAAACCTAAGATCTATGCTCAAACTCATGTATTCTTCTTACTCAAATCTGTCCAGAAAGAGTTTGTGTCAAAAATCCGATTTTTGCCATTTTTTTTGAGTGATCTAGACTCATCAAAAGTTGTTGAAAGGTTTACTGTAGTTTCATGTATATATTATTTGCATGCATGTGTTTTATTGAGATCCAACTCTTTTTTCTTATTTTTCTAAAAATAGAGAAGTAAATTGGGGTAAAATAACTGTTTGGACAGACCACTTTGAATCTATGCCATTTACTATAGCAGTAAGAACTCAGTGTGATTTCTATGTGGTTGGATAAATAAACATCTTATCTTTCTAACCCCACTTGAATCAATCCATTTTCATATGTATAGAGAAAATGGTAATGATTCTCCCACAGTGTGTTGAATCTGAACACTGTTTGGTAGAATATTTATAATAAATTCAAGACTAATGCAACAAATGCAAGGTTAACTCCCATAGCTTCTAAACTCATAGATCTACCACTGTAAAAATTTTAAAAATGAATGTTTAAGACTAAGTCTTCGTTTCTATTTTTGAAGCCACTAAGTTTTCACGCCACTGTTCTAGAAATATTTCTCTACACTGTAACAGAAATTTGTTTTGTTAAAACTGAGGCCATATGGGCAACATTTGAAAAAGTGTAAAACATAAAAAGTCTTCAGAACATCTCAAATAAGGTTCCTACCAATTCTCAGATTTTATTTCCAAGTTTAAGTATTTTAAAAATCTTAAAACCAGTAGCTAAAACATGAAAATCTTAACTATGATTAAATGTGATTTACTATTAATGCTATTGTTTTGGATTTTCTATGTTGTGCTATGCATGATTAAATAATTAGAATGTGTGATATTGTTTTGATATATTTATATGATTTTAGTGGTTGAATTACTTACATGCAAATTTGGTTAAATCATTGATCTATGGACATTGTGTTTTAGCCTAAGTATTTTGAGGTGACTTTAAATTAATTTGTGCACTTTTGTTTTACATGCTAATTAATTATATCTATGAAATGAATTCTCATGTAAGTTAAAAATCGTAACTTTAGCATATGACATCATGCCACATCATCATTGGGTGGGTTTTATGGGGTTCGCCATTTTATTTTAAGAAAAGAATTAAAACTGAACCTTAGGGTTTGTACTGTGGTTGATGGAATTGAAATTATTAGAAATTTAGATATTTGGAAATATTGTGATATTGGCTATATGCCCTGATTTGTTTTTAGATGGTTTTGCCCCAAATGCTAAATGCATCATATTGTTTATGATATATTTTTTGTGATGGCGGTTCAAGTGGCGTAATAATCGAAGTTAGATTTCACGATCCCGCGCTGGACCTTGACCTAAGATCCGAGGGCCAGACCGTCGCTGACACCTTGCTGTTAGTGATGACCCGGCTGGACACTTATTCTGCTACGTAGTCATCCCACGGCTTAAGAAACGCTCTTTGTCGATTGGTAGACTTGGTCAGCGTAATTGGGATCATGGGGTTTTAGGATGGTTTCCTCAGGGCGGGAGAACCTAGAATAACTTAAGTTTTAATTGGATTAGAAAATTAAATTGGTTACATCATTTCTCATCATAATCACTGTCATGATTAACCTGCTATTTTATCTGTCATGTTTTGACCTGTTACATGAGAAATATTGTATGTTGGTGTGAGTTTTTCTAGCATTCCATTCTAGGTTCCGAAGAATTAGAAGAGCTTATTGACGAGTACGTTGACACGGACATAGAGCCTTGATTAAGAGTTTCTGGCATTCATCCTAGCCTCCCTCAGCTACGTAGTACCAGTTTTGTGGTTATCCACCTGTTTCATTTATTGTTCGATGTACTCCAAAAGGATTTTAGCTGGGTCTATACTATATGACTCTATAATATCTATTTTTTTAGCATGCATAAGTATTATCGTTATTTAATTTTCGCAACCCTATTAGTTAATTGTCGCTCTAGATGCTCCCGAGATTTGGGGCGTCACAAGCTTCAGCAACAAATTGGCGCACAACAGAAACAAATTGACCAACTTCAAAATATCTTGACGTAGCTCCTACATGATCGTGGAGATACCCTACCAGCTGAGTAATTATTGATCTCATGATCCACAACTATGGTAAGTAAATTTAAATTTTGCACTTTGAGTTGCCTTGCACGTGATTGAACTTGATGCTGTCAAAATCTTGATTTTAGTCTTTGGTTTTGTTATCAACATGATGAACGATGTTGCTTCAAAAGAGATTCCATGTTTTGCTTGAATGCCTTATTTTCATTTGATTATTATTTTAGAACGGTAAGAGGGGTTTTGATCACATTCTTTTTGTAATTGCTACACTTGTAGTTGGAAAGGTTTAGTATGATATGAGCATCCAATTGAAACTCTTTGCTTGAGGAATTATACACATATGAATGGATTGGAACCAAAAGTTGGGAATTGCATAGCATGCAATGATTATGTTGCTCTAACACACACTGATTCTGACTGGATAAAGTTGCCTTTTTCTTTTGGATTTAGAAATTGAATTTCGCTAATAAAATTGAGAAAAACAACTCAAAAAATGAATTTAGATGTGTTTGTTATTATGTCTTTTCCTTATTGACATTACTTATTGTTATCAATAAGTAACGTCAATGTACATCCATATTGTGTGGAATTGTTAAATCATTCATGTCACGCCCCAAACTCCGGGTCACGTGAAACACCCACAACAATCAACCACAACACCTAGCTCGAGAATACACTCTCAAATAAAACCATACAGGCATTGTATATAAACGCCAAATGAATTACATTACACGGCTCTAACACCGAAAAACAAGTTACAACATACATGTAACAAAACTAGTAAAAAGGAAGACTACACTCTTCCACCTCTCCAGCACCTCCAGATCAACCTGCGTGACCGGTACCTGAAAAAAATCAAATCCCGCGTCGTGAGCTAAGGCTCAGTAGAAACTAGACAAACATGCAGCATAAAAAAATATATGCTAGGAAATCGAAGTACAGTTTTAGACTCTCTTTCAAGCCTTGAAAACTGTTTTCACATACAAGGAAAATCGAGGATACAAACCATGTTTTGACTCGCACACAGGAGTCTAGAAAACAGTTGAAAAATGTTTTTAGATCGCGATTCACACGACTCTTAAAATAATTTGAAAATTGGTCTATCCGTCCCATTATGCAGTACATGCAAGCCATAAACCTTCTCGGACTTTCACCGATGGACCGCAGCCCCTGTCAATGCACCTTTACGGACTTCAACCGAAGAACCTCAGCCCTAGCCTTTACGGACTTTAACTGAAGGACCTCAGCCCTACCATGCACCTTTACGGACTTTCACCGAGGGACCGCAGCCCTATCGAATGCACTGTCAGCCAGAGCTAACATTCAAAGAACCACAAGTTCTACTATCTCATTCTATACACCTATGCATAACCTAATCAGGATTTAAATGCATAAAATCACGTATTATCACTATGTATCACAAATCACGTCACATGTCACACACGCGACTCACACAACACTTGCAACTCATGCAACATGCACTATATGCATCCATTCCTCAGAACCCACATATACATACCCATAAAACCTCATAGTTTTAAAGCATAAACCACGTTTCACATAATGATATCAAACCCATGTAATTCACTTACATAATCCATACATAAATAAACTAGAGTTATAAATGCACACAGCCAGTTATAAACGCACACAGCCATATAACTTCATAACATGACGCCACCCGTCACATAACCCGACACGACATCACATGCCACACCCACACCGTCATTCGATATACGAACGACCCATCCACAAACCGGGACCCGTCCACACACCGGGCAACCAACGATACACTAACAACCACGCACATAACCGTGTACCACAAACCCACATCTAACCATGCACGTAATACACCCAACACAGATTCATGACGCCCACACGCGCCTAACACAAACAACAAACCTACAGAACACGACCTAACCAAAGGCCAACATTAACCTCCCACAAAACGGTTCTCACCAAAACCCCATCTCTAAAAAGAACACCGGACGCAACACGTCCCGCACCCAACGATGCATCAATCACCATGCACTCAACCGTGCACCAACACCCCGCATAAAATGACCAACACCCTCTCCGTGACTTCAATTGATAGGACCCCATAATCCAATCAACTAAAAATCACTAGAGGAGAGCAGTCGATCAAGCCCCATAACCCAATCGACCGAGAGGCCACCACACGACTCCCGAAGCCATCACACAACCAACCGAACCCAAAAGGAATCCACAGGTACTTGAATCGACTAATTTCAATAAATTAATCAATTGAATACCATAGGATGCCAATTGGAAACCAAAGAACCAACCACCAAACCACAAAACACCAACAAACTCCTAAAGCCCTAACACGACCAAAACGGACTCACACACATCCAACACGGCAAACACTAACCCACACACGTCCACAAGAACACCACAACATCCCACGGAACATGGAATTAGGTCAAAAGAGCCAACAAGGATGAAAAACAACCTGTTCCGAAACATTCGGCCAAAAACGGGTGAGAAACGGTTTGAAAATCTTGACACACCTTCACTCTTTTTGCGATAACTTTTTCTACAAAAATATTTTTAAGGTGAGGGAGGTGTCATTGGAAAGAAGACTTCCGGGGCTTCAATTTGAAAATAAAAGAGACCCAATTCCGAATCCGAACAATGGAGATACATCAATTTTAAAAATGAATTTTGAACCCGTGAAAAATAGACCGCGGGCTAGACCGCTCGAGCCGTCTGTCTAGCGGTCAAGCCTGCAACAAGAAGCCGAGAACACCCCAAAACCGCCCCCTAGACTGCTTGAGCGGTCCCTCAAGCGGTCCTATGCCAGAAACTGACCGTTTTGCAAATTTTGAAGCCTCAAACCATCCCACAACCTTCCAAACTCAAAATTGATGCAACCAAACTTTCTTTCAACCTCCTCGGACATACACAAGCCCAAGACTACCACCTAAACCTCAAAAGAAACCCTTAAACCACAATTCCAGTCAACCAAAACAACACAAAACCCCTTTTAAAACCAAAACCCGATTTATTCAAAACATAAACCACATTTTCATGCATTTTTAACCAGTAAAAATACACAAGATTACACGTAGCACCCTTATATGACATGAGAGTCTAGGATCCTATCTCGTGGGTTAAAAACTTGACGTCTCGAACCACGTGCAAAATCAAGCTTTTCCAGAATGAAATTTTGTCCGGATGAAGATGTAGCCCACCGTGCCAATAGCAAGGATCCGCTATTGAATCGTTGAAAACTAAGCCCTAGACCCCCGTGAACTTAGAGAGATGGCAGAGAGAAAAAGGAAAACTTACTGGAGAAGTTTCGAAAATATCTAACTCCAGATATTTATAGACCTCCAAAATATCTTTTTTTTTTTAATTTTTGAAATTCGCACCTCAACGGCCCACGGCCCTGGGAACCTACCCCGCATGCATATCTAAGCCCGATCATGTATGAAAACACATAAAAACATGCTATCACATAAACACGAATCACGCGTCGAAAAACACCGAAAAAGGAAACGGGTCAGGGTGTCACAACTCTACCCCCTTAAAGGAATTTCTCCCCTGAAAGTCAACTCAAGGTCAACAGAAACAACCCAGTGATCACAATCAACACAGGCACACGAGAAGGTCAGCCAAACCATTCCTAGGATATAGTCAAATAAGGTCAGGCATCCTAAACAATGGCTAACTATCTCATAGACACAGGATCTACAACTCTCCCCAACCTCACATCCTCACCAACCACTGCCTCAACACAGCACACCACCCACGGAGTCCACCACCAACTCCAAACCCACAGCCACAGCTTCAAACACAACCTCGCTCTCTCTGCGCAAACATCACGTCTATATGAAAAGATAGAACATAAGATGAAACATATAAACACGAACCACATAAACATGCTAACACATAAGCACATAGGGTCATGCTAAACAAACCCCACATACCGAGGAGAACCAATAAAAATGATGCATCAATCTAGATAACCTACTCAAATTTCCTACTAGAATTCACGTCAGCAAAACACGTTTCTAACATGACTCCCAAGTTTGCTAATCCAAACGCCCAAAGGCAGGACTAATCAATCCCACAATTCAACCCCCATGCTCACATATACACAACATCCTCATGCTTAACATGTCAACACGTTCATGTTATCAAAGCATCTAAACACATGCAATCAAGCACACGCAATCAACCTCACACGGGAACGTACCCTCTTCCCACAGCTCATAGGTATTAAAACCCAGAGCTCCGATACCATTCTGTCACGGCCCAAACTCCGGGTCACGTGAAACACCCACAACAATCAACCACAACACCCAGCCCGAGAATACACTCTCAAATAAAACCATACATGCATTGTATATAAACGCCAAACTACTTATATTACACGGCTCCAAAGCTAAAAAAACATGTTACACATACATGTAACAAAACTAGCAAAAAGGAAGACTACACTCTTCCACCTCTCCAGCACCTCCAGATAAACCTGCGTGACCGATACCTGAAGAAAATCAAATCCCACATCGTGAGCCAAGGCTTAGCAGAAACTAGACAAGCATGCAGTATAAACAAAATATGCTAGGAAATCAAAGTGCAGTTTTAGACACTCTTTCAAGCCTTGAAAATTGTTTTCACATGCAAGGGATAGCGAGGATACAAACCATGTTTTGACTCGCACACAAGAGTCTAGAAAATTGTTGAAAAAGGTTTTTAGATCGCGATTCACACGACTCTTAAAATAATTTAAAAATTGGTCTATCCGTCCTATAATGCAGTACATGCAAGCCATGAATCTTCTTGGATTTTCACCGATGGACCGCACCCCCGTCAATGCACCTTTACGGACTTCAACCGAAGGACCGCAGCCCTACCATACACCTTTACGGACTTCAACCGAAGGACCTCAGCCCTAACCTTCATGAACTTTAACCGAAGGACCTCAGCCCTACCATGCACCTTTATGGACTTTCACCGAGGGATCGCAGCCCTATCGAATGCACCGTCAGCCAGAGCTAACATTCACAGAACCACAAGTTCTACTATCTCATTCTATACACCTATGCATAACCTAACAAGGATTTAAATGCATAAAATCACGTATTACATATACATGCCTATAAAACCTCAGAGTTTTAAAGCATAAACCATGTTTCACATAATGATATCAGACCCATGTAATTCACTTACATAATCCATACGTAAATAAACTAGAGTTATAAATATACACAGCTAGTTATAAATGCACACGGCCATATAAGTTCATAACATGACGCCACTCGTCACATAACCCGACACGACATCACATGCCACACGCACACTGTCATTCGAGACCCGAACGACCCATCCACAAACCGGGACCCGCCCACACACTGGACAACCAGCGATACACTAACAATCACGCACATAACCGTGTACCACAAACCCGCATCTAACCATGCACGTAATACACCCAACACAGATTCATGTGCCCAACACAAACAACAAACCTACAGAACACGACCTAACCAAAGGCCAACATAAACCTCCCACAAAATGGTTCTCACCAAAACCCCATCTCTAAAAAGAACACCGGACGCAACACGTCCCGCACCCAACGATGCATCAATCACCATGCACTCAACCGTGCACAAACACCCCGCATGAAATGACCAACACCCTCTCCGTGACTTCAATTGACAAGACCCCATAATCCAATCAACGAAAAATCACTAGAGAAGAGTAGTCGATCGATCCCCATAACCTAATCGACCGAGAGGCTACCACACGACTCCCGAAGCCATCACACAACCAATCGAACCCCAAAAGGAATCCACTGGTACTTGAATCGACTAATTCCCATAAATTAATTAATTGAATACCATAGGACGCCAATTGAAAACCAAAGAACCAACCACCAAACCACAAAATACCAACAAACTCCCAAGGCCCTAACATGACCAAAACAGACTCACACACGTCCAACACAGCAAATACGAACCCACACACATCCACAAAAACACCACAACGTCCCACGGAACATGGAATTAGGTCAAAAGGGCCAACAAGGATAAAAAAAACAACCTGTTCCCGAACATTGGGCCAAAAACGGGTGAGAAACGGTTTGAAAATCTTGACACACCTTCACTCTTTTGACCACAACCTTTTCTACAAAAATAATTTTAAGGTGAGAGAGGTTTCATTGGAAAGAAGACTTCCGGAGCTTCAATTTGAACATAAAAACGACCCAATTCCGAGTCCAGATGAGGGAGATTCATCAATTTTTAAAAATAAATTTTGAATCAGTGAAAAACAGACCGTGGGCTAGACCGCTCGAGCGGTCTGTCCAGCGGTCAAGCCTGCAACAAGAAGCCGAGAACACCCTAAGACCGTCCCTAGACCGCTTGAGAGGTCCCTCAAGCGGTCTTACGCCAAAAATAGACTGTTTGGCAAATTTGAAGCCTCAAACCATCCCACAACCATCCCACAACCTTCCAAACTCAAAATCGATGCAACCAAACTTTCTTTCAACCTCCTCGGACATACACAAGCCCAAGACTACCACCCAAACCTCGAAACAAACCCCTAAAGCCCAATTCCAGTCAACCAAAACAACACAAAACCCCTTTTAAAACCAAAACCCAATTTATTCAAAACATAAACCACTTTTTCATGCATTTTTAACCAGTAAAAACACACACGATTACACGTAGCACCCTTATTTGACATTAGAGTCTGGGATCCTAACTCATGGGTTAAAAACTCAACGTCTTGAATCACGTGCAAAGCCAAGCTTTGCCAGAATAAAATTCTGTCCGGATGAACGTGTAACCCACTGTGCCAATAGCAAGGATCCGTTGTTGGATCGTTGAAAACCGAGCCCTGGGCTCCCGAGAACATAGAGAGAAGGCAAAGAGAAAAAAAAAACTTACTGGAAAAATTTTGAAAATATCTTTAGAAAATATCTAACTCCAGATATTTATAAGCCTCCAAAATATCTTTTTTTTTAATTTTTAAAATTCACACCACAATGGCCCACAGCTCTGGGAACCTACCCTGCATATATATCTAAGCCCAATCATGCATGAAAACACGTAAAAACATGCTATCACATAAACACAAAACGCGCGTCGAAAAACATCGAAAAAGAAAACGAGTCAAGGTCTCACAATTCAGATAAAAATGTGGACATGTTTGTATGACTTCTCATTTCTACAGTAATTTTCATTTTGTAGAGGAAACCATAAAGGTTATAAATGCTAGTTGATTCTCATTGTTTATAAATCTGCACTACTTAAAAGCCAAATATAAGAATATTTTATGTAGAATAGTCTACCCTACTGCTACTCTCAGCACCTTTGTTTATTTGAACATATAATTGTTGTAGCCAACAAATAACACTAGTTTCTATTTCTTTTACAAGTATGCGATGGAGTTTGACACAGATAGAGTTTGACACAAATGGATTTTGGTGTTTTGTTATGAACAATTGATAAATTATTACAATATTCTTTTATATTGATTGTAGTTATTATTGATACGTTGTTTGAATGTTAATTTTTGAATGATTATTTAATATAGTTAGTTTTGCATAATTTTGTTATTATTTTTAAATGCATTCATTAATGGATATTATTGTTTGTATGCGCAAGTTACTATTTATTGGCAAAGTTATATGCTAAGAAATTTTTAAAAAATAAATATTTTACTTTTCTGTCACTCTTCAAATGTCTTTACAAAAAAAATTTAGTAACTAATTATTTATTTTACCATTGTATGATTGTCGACTTTTGACGACAAAAATATACATTTGGCGACCTCATATTATTTAGTCACAAAAGACTCAAAATATTTTGCAACCTGCAGTGACCAAACTATTGGTGGCCAAAACCCCTAAAAAGCTACCATTATTATTTGGCGACTAAAATAATTGGTCGCTGGAACAACTTTCAGCGACGAATATTATGTAGTACCAAAAATATCAAATATTATATAACTTTTCGCGACCACAATATTTAGTCACTAGAAGTCATTAATTGGTGGTCATTTACACTTTGGCGACTATAACTTGGTGACCACATATTTTGGCAACCAAACTATTTAGTAGCCGAAATCTAAAAAATAAACGACAATTGAACATTAGGCGAGTAAAATATTTTGTCACTAGAACATACATTTGGCGACAAACACTGTTTGGTCAGCAAAAATTCAAATTGTTACGCCCCAAACTCCAGGGTCACGCGAAAGTCCACCAAACACCGTTTATGAAAATAAAATTTGCAGTTGGAAAGTCATCAACTCAAAACTATAACATTTGGATAAATAATTCCCAAAGTTCAACTCTCATAAACAGTAAACATGCATTCTCATACATGAATAAGTATATCGCCTCAAGGCGTACAAAACTTGTCTTCTGAAATAGGCATCACATATAAACTACATGTCACAAAAACAGGAAAAACTATAGCAAGTCTTCCATCACCACTGCTTCTAAGCCAACTCTGCATGTTCACTTGAAAATGGTTTTACAGCAAAATCCCACACCGTGAGCCAAAACCCAATAGAAACAGACTATATAAAGCTGTAAAGTAAGTTATGCAATCATAAGCATACAAACTCAACCACATGAGCCAAAAGATTTTTCTCTAAAAAACCATCAGTTTTCCATCCTTGAAACCATGCATATCATCCTGACAAATATCATGCCACAGTTAAGGAAAAGCAGTAATAAAACAGTATTCTCCACTCGGATCACACAACCGGGGAGAAAGAGAAAATATAATTCTATGTACCAACTTCCCACATAGACAAAGGTAACAACTATAGACATTTGTCCATTCACCTATTCACCACTTTAGGCATACCCAGTAATGACAAGTTGTATACGGAGTTACGACAACGACACCATTAACAGAGGCAACCGACTTAGTTTACGGATTTACAACCTGAGGGCCCTAAGCACCCACCAACCACTTAGTTTACGAGTTCACAACCCGAGGGCACTAAGCATCCACTAACCTCATTTACGGGGATTAACCCTAAGGCACGTAGGGACCTACTCTCGCACGTTTTCAGACTTTCACCGAGGAGAAATGGAAGCCCAACTCAACACACCCACTGGCATGGTACATGTAAGGAAAACATTTAAAAACCATCTATAAAACAATTTATACAACATATGTATAAAACGGGATCCAATCAATCAACCATGGAGATCAAACAAAACATATAAAAACATATTTTCATCAAAACGTTTTAGAAGTTGAGACTCAACCCCAAGGGCTAGCTCCAAACCTTCAATAAAACACGTTTTTCGCAAAGCCGAACCTTTTTCCCAAAAGGAGCCCAACCATTCACCCCAAAGAATCACCAAACCATCCAAACCACAGCCCAGACCTTCAGTCGACCGGTCTCACTCACCCAGTCGACTGGAAACTAGCTGGAAAATAAGAAAAAGCCCAATCCAGTAGACTAACCCACTGGTCCAGTCGACTAGGCATAAAATTGAAGGAATCCAATCAATTGACTCTCCCGATCCAGTCGATTGGGAAGCCCAAATCAAGATCCAATCAACTGACCACCATGGTCCAGTCGATTGGGCAACCCAGAAAAATGATTTTTAAGCTACGATTTTGTCCTCCAATCCTCAAAAATCAAGTCTCCAAACATCCATATAACACCCTCGGACACTCGCACGTTCAAACCCCACACCAAAACCTCGAAAGAAAACTCTCGAAACACACTTACATCCACCGTAACAATGAAAAATGGCTTTTAAAGCAAAAACCCGATTTAAACATAAATCACTTTTCATGCATTTTTAAACGGTAGATGTGCATAAGATTACACGTAGCACCCTTTAACAACTTAACAGTCTAGGATCCTACCTCGGTGAGTTAAAAACTCGACATCTCGATCTACGTGCAAAACTAAGCTTCGTCGGAATGAAATTCCGTCCGAATAGATGCGAAGACCACGATGCCAACAACAAAGATCGGCTGTTGGGCCGTCAAAAATCAAGCCTCGAGCCCCCGAGATGTTAGAGAGAAGGTAGAGAGAAAAAAAGGAAACTTAGGGAGTAAATTTTAAAAATATCTTTTTGAAAATATCTAACTCCAATATTTATAGACCTCCAAAATATCTTCTTTTTTTTTAAATTTTTAAAATTCAAATCGTAACTCCCAACAACCCTGGGAACCAACCCCACGTGCATATTTAAACTCAACCATGCATAAAAAGATATATATACACGAATGAACACATCAAATACATATATAACTCAAAAAAAAAACAGAACAGGGTCTCATAACTCTCCCCCCCATTAAGGAATTTTGCCCCCAAAATTCACTACAAGGTCACGAGGTAAACAGCTCCGAGTATCTAGCGTGCACCCCAAACTTAAGCTCCCACGTTACTTCTTCAACCCCGTGATGAAGCCATAGGACTTTGATATAAGCAATTGTCCTTCCTCTCAACACTTGCTCCTTCGTGTCTAGAATCTTCACTAGAAACTCCTCATAAGTAGCATCCTCATCAACCCGCAGCTTGGCCCAATCTAACATATGTGAAGGATCAGGCTCGTACCTCCGAAGCATAGAAATGTGGAACACGTTATGCACATATGCTAACTGAGGTGAAAAAGCTAAACGATAAGCGACCTCTCCAACCCTGTCAAGAATCTCAAAAGGCCTAATGAAACGTGGTGATAGCTTCCCGCTACGACCAAACCTCATCAAACTTCTACATGGCGAGACCTTCTGAAACACGTGACCTCCCACTGCAAACTCCAAAGACCTTCTCCACTGATCTGCATAACTCTTCTGGCAGCTCTGCACTGTCAAAAGGCGTTGGCAAATTACTGCAATCTTCTCTATCATCTCCCATACCATGTCGGGTCCCAAAACTGTGGTCTCTCCCACATTTGTCCAACACACTGGTAACTTACACGGTCTACCACACAAAGCCTCATACGGTGTCATCCCAATACTAGACTGATAGCTATTATTGTATGCAAACTATGCCAAAGGTAGATGATCCTCCCAAGAAGCTCTAAAATCAAGTACACAGGCCCTCAACATATCTTATAGAATTCGTATAGTCCTCTCAGACTGACCATCCGTCTGGGGCTGAAAGGTAGTACTGAACATCAAGTTTGTCCCCAAAGCCTCCTGAAGACTCTACCAAAAGCGTGAGGTGAATCGCGGGTCTCGGTCAGAAACAATAGACACTGGCACTCCATGCAATCGGACTATCTCTCTGACATATAATCTACTCAGTCAATCCACCGAATCCTTCACGCGGATGGGGAGAAAGTGTGCAGACTTCGTCAACCTATCAACCACAACCCATACGGCGTCGTGTCCCCTAGGTAATCGACGAAGTCCCGACACAAAGTCCATCGTGACGTTCTCCCACTTCCACTCTGATATCGATAACGGTTGTAACAATCATGCCGGTCTCTAGTGTTCCGCCTTCACCTTATGGTAGGTAAGGCACTGAGAAACAAATTGGACCACATCTCTCTTCATTCCCATCCAACAGAACTCACGACGTAGGTCATGATACATCTTCGTGCCTCCTAGATGCACAACAAGGCGAGAATGGTGACACTCATGTAGTAAATCTATACGGCATGACTCTAGCACGAACAATCTCCCGGCCAATCTCAGACTCTAATCTGAACCCACAACCCAACCTGTTGTATCCTCTCCACTAGCAACAAAATCTCGTATCATCTGAGCCTCCTGATCCGTCTACTAGACCACTAGCACTCATGCAATTAATGTAGATCGCAAAACCACTGAAAATAAGGTGGCACCCGTCGCTGTCTCCCCGAGACACAGATCAAACTCCCCGATCTCTCCAAGCTTATGCCACTCGCGTATAGCCACAGAAGCTAACGACCTGTGAGATTTCCTACTGAGAGCGTCAGCCACAACATTGGCCTTCCCTTAATGATACTACCAGTCAAAATCATAATCCTCCAACAACTCCATCCATCATCTTGGCGCAAGTTCAGGTCCTACGAAAATAAGTATTTCAAACACTTGTGATCGGAAAAAACCTCGAAGTGCTCACCATAAAGATAGTGACGCCATGTCTTTGAGGCAAAGACCACGGCATCCAACTCCAAATCATGTGTCGGGTAATTCTTCTCATGCGTCTTCAACTACCGAGAACCATAGGCTACAACCTTACCTTCCTGCATCAGAACACAACCTAAATCGTCATGTAATGCATCACAACACACTGTATATCCCAAGCCTCGCTCTGTGATAATCAACACTAGTGTGCTAGTCAACCTTGTCTTCAGCTCTTGGAATGCCGACTCATAGGACTCACTCCAAATGAGCACAACTCCCTTTGCATTAGATGCGTCATCGGCGCGGTAAGTCTCGCAAAATCCTTCACGAACCGTCGATAGTAACCTGCTAAATCCAAAAAACTGCAGATTTCAAAGACGTTCTTCGATCGCTCCCAACCCATCACAACATTTGTCTTTGATGAATCCACTGCCACTCCGTCAGTCGACACTACATGTCCAAGAGACCTCACCTCAGACATCCAAAACTCGTACTTCTCGAACTTCGCATATAAGCGATGCTCTCTCAAAGTTTGTAGAACAATACGCAGGTGATCCTCGTGCACCTCCCTAGTGGGTGAGTAGATGAGAATATCATCCACAAACACCACCACAAAACTGTCCAAATAAGGATGGAAGATCTAGTTCATCAAACCCATAAATGTAACAGGAGTGTTCGTCAGACCGAACGACAGGACCAGAAACTCATAGTGACCATAGCGAATTCGGAAGGCAATTTTTGCTATGTCCTTGTCCCTAATCCTCAACTAGTGGTACCTTGATCTCAAGTCAATCTTGGAAAAGTAGCTCAACCCCTTCAACTGATCAAATAAATCATCTATCCTCGGCATAGGATACTTGTTCTTTACTGTCATCTGATTTAGCTTTCGGTAGTCGATACACAATCGCAAGGATCCATCCTTTTTTGGCAAAAAGAGCAGGAGCTCCCCACGACAAAGTACTCAGGCGCACAAACCCCCTATCCAGTAACTCCTGTAGCTATACATTGAGTTAACGCAACTCAACGGGTGTAAAATGGTAACACGGCATGGATAAGGGAGCAACTCCAGGAATCAACTCAATAGAGAACTCTACCCCGCAGCTCAGTGGCAGCTCAAACAGATCGTCAAGAAAAATATTTGGATAGTCGCAAACCACTGGAGGTAACTCTCCTCGAACCCTAACTTCCTCATCCAACATGAGAGCTGCAAAGAGGGAACCCAGGTTGCCCTGGTTCTGCATAGCATCGGGTATAGACACCAACCCCTCATCCCGGTCACCCATATAGCAAAAGTAATCTCCCCTAGGTGTACAAATCGTTACCCTTCGTCGATCACAATTAATAAAGGCACGATACGTAGTCAGCCAATCCATCCCTATGATGACATCAAATGCGGTCATGTCTAGAATAATAAATTCAAATTCTAAACAACGACCGGCGACCTCCAACACGCAGGATCTACAAATAAGACTCAGCATCACACTCCCACTGACTGGGGTCTCCACGCTCAAAACACTACCCAACAAGTCTTGTTTCAAACCTAAAGCATATGAAAAAGTAGATGATATAAACGAATACGATGCTCCCGCGTCGATAAGGACACTGGCCTATGATCTATAGAGTAGAATAGTACCTCTAATCATAGAGGTGGTAGCAGCAGCATCGGGCACGACCGGTGCTCTGGATGAACTAGAATCTGCAAGAACATATACTCTGGCCTGTCCACTGTGGCCCGAAACTGTCGATTGTCGACTGTGTGCCCAACTATACCGAGGTACCCCTTCTACAAATCTAGATAGCTGGCGTCCCTGGCTGGATGGAGTAATAGGTGCTCCAGCTGTACTCCTCATACTCCCTCTTCTAGGACAGTCCCTACGGATGTGCCTAGACTGGCCGCACTCAAAACATACCACTGGCCCCCTCCCCTGAGCCTGCGACTGTGACTGTGCCTGAACTGGCGCTGAACTACGGCACTCTGCCGCACGGTGCCCTGGTCATCTACATCTAAAACAAATAGGCTCTCTCTGATCCGACCTTCCCGTTGAAGCTACGGGAGGTGTGGATGCAGAAGACTATGGCGGATACGACCCCACTGGATGAGAACTTGGACCAGATGTTCATCGACGCTTATCCCTGCGTCCCTGGAACTGTGCACGTCACCCATCTTGTGGACCCCTACTGCCTCTGTCTCTATCTCTGCGCATCTCGTTTAGAGTGTCTTCCACCTTCATGGCTGTCTCCACCAACTCTGTAAAGACTTGTATCCTGAATGCTGCCACTCTGTTTTTGATAGCGGTCCTCAAACTCCTCTCGAACCTCTTTGCACGGAACTCATCTATAGGCACGATCTCCTGTGCAAACTAGGATAGACTAGTAAACTCAGCCTCATACTCAATCACAGTCATCGTCCCCTGCGTCAAAAAAAGAAAGTCCTCTCTGTAGCGATTCCTCAATGTCGTCAGGAAGTATTTCTCCAGAAATACCTTGGTGAATGCCTCCTAAGTGCCCCAAACTGTGGTCTTGGCAAACTTCCACCATATGTGAGCACTTTCCCTCAACTGGAAGGTAGCAAAGGTAACCCTCAGATCATCTTCCTCTATCTGAAGTGTGTCTAAGATCCCGGTAATCAACTCCAGCCATTCAGTGGCAACCGTGGGGTTGGGTCCCCAGAAAAGGTAGGAGGGTCCAGACGATGAAACTCACGCATCGCGACCGTCGCCCTCGGCTCAGGTACGCTCTCCCTTGCCCTAGTAACCTCAGCCGATTGCCGGATGGAGCCGACTATCTCACACAACAAATGTCCCCCGTTAACAGGTCCGTGGGGTGCATTAGCATCCCCAACATCTGGGATTAGAATGTCCCTTCGGCCAGAACCACAGCCACAGTCTCAACCTCGACCTCGTCCTCCCCGCGTGGACAAAACTCTATACGAAATCCATATAACAGGATAAGCATCCATACAACATGTGATTGCTAACGTAAAAGACATAATACACATAAGCATGCTAACACATAGCCACTTAAAATTATGTCATCACATCTCACATACCGAGGAGAACCAACAAGAAAGACTCGTCACTCTGGATAACCTACTTAGATTCCTTGCTAGAAATCACGTCTGCAAAACGCGTCTCTAACATGGCTCCTAAGTTTGTTAATCCAAATACCCGAAGGCAAGACTAATCAATCCTAAGATCCAACCTCCATACCCACGTATACACACTATCATGCTGAACAAGTTATCATGCGTATTTTAACAAAGCGTTAAAACATAGGCAATCAAGCACACGCACAACCTTACAAAGGTGATGTACCCTTATTCTCATGGCTCTTAGGTATTCGAACCTAGAGCTCTGATACCAAGTTGTCACACCCCAAACTTCAGGGTCACGCGAAAGCCCACAAAACACCTTTTAAGAAAATAAGATTTGCAGTTGAAAACCATCAACTCAAAAATATAACATTTGGATAAAGGATTCCTAAAGTTCAACTCTCATAAACAGTAAACATGTATTCTCATATCGCCTTCTGAAATAGGCATCACATGTAAACATGTTACAAAAACAGGGAAAACTATAACAAGCCTTCCATCACCACTCCTTCTAGGTCAACTCCGCATGTTCATATAAAAATGGTTTTATATCAAAATTTCACACTGTGAGCCGAAACCCAATAGAAACAGACTATATAAAGCTGTAAAGCAGGTTATGCAATCTTAAGCATACAAGCTCAACTACAGGAGCCAAAAGATTTTTCTTTAAAAAACTATCAGTTTTCCATCCTTGAAACTATGCATATCATCCTGACAGATATCATGCCACAATTAAGAAAAAGTAGTAATAAAACAGTATTTCCCACTCGGGTCACACAGCCGAGGAGAGAAAGATAAAATGTAATCCTATGTACCGACTTTGCCACACAGACAAAGGTAACAACTATAGACTCCTTTCCATTACCCTAGTCACCACTTAAGGCCTGCTCGGTAATGACAAGTTCTATACGGAGTTACAACAACAACGCCATTAACGGAGGCAATCGGTGCCATTCATGGAGGCAACCAATTTAGTTCACGGATTCACAACCCGAGGGCCCTAAGCACCAACCAACCACTTAGTTTACGAGTTCAAAACCCGAGGGCACTAAGCACCCACCAACCTCGTTTACGGGGATTAACCCGAAGGCACGTAGGGACCTACTTTGCACACGTTTTTGGACTTTCACCGAGGAGCAATGGAAGCCCAACTCAACACACCCATTGTCACTGTTCATCTAAGAAAAACATTTAAAAACCATCCATAAAATAATTTATACAACTAATGTATAAAACGAGATCCAATCCATCAACCATGGAGATCAAACAAAACCTGTAAAAATATATTTTCATCAAAACGTTTTAGAAGTTGACACTTAACCCCAAGGGTTAGCTCCAAACCTTCAATAAAACACGTTTTTCGCAAAGCCGAACCTTTTTCCCAAAAGGAACCGAACCATTCATCCCAAAAGATTACCAAACCATCCAAATCACAGCCCATACCTTCAGTCGACTGGTGTCACTCACCCAGTTGACTAGAAACTAGTTGGAAAACAAGAAAAAAACCCAAAATAAGAAATCCAGTTGACTGACCCACTAGTCTAGTCGACTTGGCACAAAACTGAAGGAATCCAGTCGATTGACCCTCCTGGTCCAGTCGACTGGGAAACCCAAATCAAGATCCAATCGACTAGACCATTATGGTCCAGTCGACTGAAGCCGAAATCAAGATCTAGTCGACTGGACCACTATGGTCCAGTCGACTGGGAAGCCCAAATCAAGATCCAGTCGACTGACCACCATGGTCCAGTCGACTGGGCAACCCAGAAAAGTAATTTTTAAGCTACGATTTTGCCCTCCAATTCTCAAATCAAGCCTCCAAGCATCCATATAACACCCTTGAGCACTCGCACGTTCAAACCACACACCAAGACCTCGAAAGAAAACTCTCGAAACACACTTCCATCCACTGAAACAATGAAAAACAATTTTTAAACCAAAAACACGATTTAAACATAAATCACTTTTCATGCATTTTTAAACGGTAGATGTGCATAAGATTACATGTAACAACCTTTAACAACTTAACAGTCTAGGATCCTCTCTCGGTGAGTTAAAACATCGGCATCTCGATCCACATGCAAAATCGAGTTTTGTCAGAATAAAATTCCGTCTGGATGGATGCAAAAACCACGATGCCAACAACAAAGATCGGCTGTTGAACCGTCAAAAACCAAGCGCCAAGCCCCCGAGAAGTTAGAGAGAAGGTAAAGAGAAAAAGAGAAAACTTAGGGAGTAAGTTTTGAAAATATCTTTTTAAAAATATCTAATTCTAGATATTTACAGGTCTGCAAAATATCTTTTTTTTTTAAAATTTTTAAAATTCGAACCGTAACTCCCAACAACCCCGGAAACTAACCCTGCATGCATATTTAAACTCAAATATGCATTAAAACATATATAAATACAAATGAACACGTCGAATATATATATAACTCAAAATGAAACAGAACATGGTCTGACACAAATATTATGTAACTGTTGGCGACCAAACTATTTAGTCACCGAAAGGCATGAATTAGCGACCATTATACATTTGGCGACAAATAATGTTTGGTTAGCAAAAATTCAAATATTATGTAACTTTTGGCGACCAAACTATTTAGTAACCGAAAGGCATGAATTAGTGACCATTATACCTTGGCGACTACTATAGTTGGTCGCCAAAACATACATTTGGCGACTAATATTGTAGTCGGCAAAAAGCTATGTTTAGTGACAAAACATTGTTAGTCGCTAAAACCTTTTAGTGACAAGCAACCAGCTACAAACAAGGCGACTAAAACCTTTCGTCGCCAAAAACTATTAGCGACTAAATATGGACTTTAGGCGACCAAATTTTAGTCACTAAAACTGTATTTTCTTGTAGTATGCCCGAATCCTCGAAAATTCTCTAAGTCTACTACACGCGGTGCCATGCACGCGCCCTCACTGGTCGGCCCTAGAGTTGACTAGGATGGACTGATCAGCAACGAGTTCGATGAATCCTCCTGCTCAGCCAAACCTGACATGGTCAACCCAAGCCATAGCAAAGAGGCCTGGGCTAAGGTTGTATCTCCTTTTGGGCTGAACCCTTTATTGGGCCATCTCCTACAGTTTCCCATAAGTAATAAACGTCATATGACAAATAAATAACAATTAATAGTAATAATTTAATCTATTGTCTCTTTTTTTTAATTTGCAAAAACTATAAAGTTTTTTATTTTTTCAATACGAATCTCACAATAATTATATATATATATTAATCGAGTTTATACGGTTCGGTTCTTGAGTTGGTTCGGATTAATTTCATATTAACCCAAAAACTAAACAAATATTATCGATTAATCTTTTTTGAGATTTGGGACAAAATGAATTACTTGAAAAAATCGAACTAAACCAACGTATAAAGATCAAATTGATTCGATTTTCGAGTTTATTGTGCACTCTTACTCAGAACTCAAAACTAGTTTCAACAATGTTTCGAAATTCTTAGTAGAGCTCCCATATGTTCCAACTGCCATTTTAGCTTTCTCGTTGAGTATCTCAATGTTTTGTCTCAGTTTCCGCCCTTGTTCCGACGAGAAAACCAGCTCCAAGGCTCTCTCCGTTCCGCGTTTAGTGAATATTCCGGCCTCAACTTTCACACCGACCTTCCAAACATCCTGAACCAGCCGACTGTTGAGTCCTTGATCGGCGAAGAAAGGCCGACATATCATCGGCACGCCACCTGCGATGCTCTCTGAGACCGAATTCCAACCGGCGTGCGTAATGAACACTCCCACCGACGGATGTTGCAAGACCTGCAACTGAGGAGTCCATGGAACCACCTGTTTGGAGGATTTATTTTGCCCAATAATTTAGTTACAAAACTATCAATAATGTAATCAAATAACGGTAATAGAAGAATAGATATATTATTGTGACATCGATGAGAAGGATCCGAACTTACCATGTTTGTCTCTCCCCGCAATATTACCGAAGAAAAAAATTATAAATCTCAAAATATGGAGAAAAAAGTTTCAATAACAAAATTTTAAAAAAATCCACAAGATAAAAATGAGTCAAATTCATTTTCTTTATCTCAAGCACTAAATTTAATAAGTAAGAAATTATTTGATTACTCATTACTTTAAAGTTACCAATAACCAAACAAGTAGTGACTTTTTATCTTTTAACCTTTTTTACGTTAAATATAACCAAAGATTCAGTTTTGGGATCGGTTTTGTAGCTCAGCGTAAAGTTGTTTTTTTTTTTTTTTGCTTCACAATCTTAATAAGCAAAAAAATTGGTTTGGTTAAGAAGTGATTTTAAGCTACTAGTATGAAATTAAAAGGTTTCTTTTTTACTATCACTCTTTTATATAACTTTAGGCAAAATAGTTAAGAACTCAGTTTTAAGTTGGTGCCAAACAAAGCCTTCAACCGAACATGGTCAAAGATCTGTGTTGAATTGGAGGATCATGCGGGTCATTATATATAAGTATCTCAATAACTAGGAGTGCTGAAAAAAAAGTTTGCATCTAGAATAACCCGCACATGGTCCCGACCGAGAAAGACCTCATGTACGAGTTAAGGTCCCATTTGAGATAGTGCTTATTTGTTTAATTTATTTTATTTTATTTTATTTTATTTTGGTTTTATCAATTTTTTTTTTATATTTTGGTCAAATTATTATAAATTTTTTTGATTTTTCTCATTGATGAGCCCCAAAATGGTAAAAAATAGTTGATCAAAATATTAAAAGAAATTAAAAAGTATAAAAATAAGCCAAAATAAGGTAACAAACTAAATTTAATGTTGTTTATTTTTTTTAGTAAATTTTTTTTTTGTCTTTTTTATGTAGGAGAAAATCAAAAAAAAAATAGTGAAAAGAAAAAAAAAATTCAAAATTTATCCCATGATGGGGCTTCCAAGTTCAATATTATAGAAGGATTGAATCTTAAATTCACCGCAATACCTTTCCAAAGGTGCTTGTCCTTTGAAGAAATTTATCCAGCAGATGAAGTTTTGAAGTGTCCCTGAAAGACCAAAGAAAGGGCACCATTCTAGCTTCCAGCGCATCTGCCAGTGCCATTAGTTCGTTAGGCGGCGGCGTCAAGATGGTACCGAAGCTTACATATGCGACCGACGCTGCTTTGTGGGTGTCCAGCCAGCGTACACAGCCGCTGTCATCCGAATACGACATTGGCCGCGACGCTAGATCAAAAGGGCCGACATTAAGCACCAATTTTAGCTTTGACTTGAGATCGTTGGTGACGGTTGGATCAATTTCTTCGAACGAGTTCATTGCAAGAGCCGTTGCTTTGGGCATCATGAGTCCCATTTTGTGGACCATGTCTGAGAATGGGTCTGATAAATTTCTATGGACTTCATCTGGTAAGTCTTCGGGGTGGATCGCCGACATTCCTGGGATGAATTTAAGTGTCTGATCTGCTGCATTACCTGCATTAATTTTTAATTTTTTTCTTTGGGTGATTTAAGTGTAAATAAAGCTGAATTTAAATCGTTCCCCGGTAATGGAAACCATTATCCACGTGACAATGCACTCAACGTCCATAAAACTCCAGGGTTTGGTCTAAAAAACTATTTGTACTTGCAAAAAAAATATAAACTAATTAAAATAAATAATTCTTTATCATATTTTGCATTTCAAAATTTTGGAACTTGGTGCATCATGTACAAAAAGGTCTTATATGTCTTTAAGCAAAAAAGGTGCTCAAGCTCTCTAATTAAGGTACAGAGTTTCATTAAACTATCAAGAAGAGGGATAAGGATTGCAGAGGCATACTAAACTATCCAGATTAAAGGATAGTCCTCACATAGATTTAAACATTTCGGCCACCAAAAAACCAAGTCCCCGTGTCAAATACTCCAAGACTCCGAGTCAAATAGTCAAATAGTCAAATACTCCAAGACTCCGAGTCAAATACTCACCGATATATCAGTGAGATACAATTTCGCTCTCAAATCTGGCTGCCGGTGCCAGCTACAAACCAGAAAACATGATTACTTTGACCAATTTTTGAGCAAACCGGACAGGTTCACCAAAAATAATAAAGAAAAAATTATTTAATTAAATAATTCAAAAAGTTTGACTGTTCAATTCATATAACTAAAGAGAACGCAGACAACCATTTATGAGGTCGAATTACGTAGTGATAATATGTTTATAGAGTTAAAAACTTCTGGTGGAGACTTCTTCATCCGATGTGGGATGAGTCTATGCATTTATTACAGTTGGAAAAATCTACGTGCAGTTCATCAGGCGAGGTGGGAACACTGTTCAGTTGGGAATTTATGGGAACACTGTTCGTTATTTTTTAATGTGAGAGATATATTTATAAATTTAAAATTAAATATAACTATTCTATGTTAGGGGTTAATTTTTTTTATTTTGGTTAATATTAACCATAAAAAATCTAAAATATATTTTGAGATGTTTACAATGCTTATTAAAATTTGATAAATTAATATTAAAATAGGCTAGATAAACATATTATTGAGTTTTCAAAGTGGTGTTGGTGATTTTAGAAAATTCACGTTCGCGACACCCAATTTTTGATACGTATCATTCGATACTTTTAATACTGTTACACTGCAATTGTTACCGCAACGTATCGCAAAACCGCTATTTAAAACACTCTCATTCAGAGTTCACTATTATTGCTTACCATCAAAACGGCAAAAACCTTTTTTTGAAGCTTTTTTTCTCGTCATTTTTTATTGTTCCATTTAGTTTTATTTTTTTCTGGTTTCTTGTAACAAAATAAATATAAAAAATATGTTAGTTCAAGATAATGTTAAAAACAAAAAAAAATACTAATGGCAAAAAAAATACAGAAACCAATTAATTGATATTTTTTCATCTATCTGTACATTTTTTATTGTCAGTCAAATTTTTTTTAAAAATAAAAATTTCTCATGACAAGAGTAATTTAAAAGTATACACTTTTCAACTAATATTAAAAAATCACAAAAAAAAAAGCATAAAAAGGTAAACCGATGCACTGAGGTTACCAAAGAGTAATTTAAATGAACTACTAGTGGTTGGCACAATTATGTGAGTACAAATGTAAAGTATTAAAATTAAATAATTAAAAAAATATTTCATAGATATTTCGTAGAGAGAAAGAGAGTAAGAGAGATAGAGATAATTGAGAAATTATAAAAAAAATCACGTACCTTTAAAATAGGAAACATGAAATAGGTATTCCCCTTTAAAAAATAGTACAAATAATATGCAACCAAAACTATTGTACTGGGCCATTGACGGTTACAAGTTTTTTGGTTTTTGAGTTTCGAAACTATTTCTGCATACGCCACGTTCTAAAATCTTAAAATGTTGATATTTTATTTGAGGATAATTACTTATTTAGTATATTTACTTATTTTTATTTTTAGTTAGTTTTTCATCTTTTGTTGAAATGATTGTATTTTTTATTATTGCACTTAAGAGAGTCAAAAAAGTAAAAGAAATTTGCCCAAAATATATTAAAAAATAAAAAGGGAAAAATAATTCTACAAAATAAATTTTATGTTTATTTTCACTTTTAGAGATTTTTTTTACATTTTTTGATTATATTTTTAAAATTTTTATGTTTTTTTCTCGTCAAAACAATTTGAAAAAAATTAAGAAAGTCAAAATGGAAAAATAAGCAAAAAATAAAAATAACTTATTTTCACTTAGTTTTTGACCTTTTAGAACATTTTATTTTTTATATTTTGATTACAAAAGTTTATTTTTTTTAATTCAACTCAATGAGAGTAATTAAAAAAGAATAATAATTTAATTAAGTAATAAAAAAGAATAAGAATTAAAATAAATAAAATAAGAATATATGCTCTAACTTCTATGTATAGCCTTTTTGGGGTTAAGAGATAAGAAATGAGAATCCCAACCTTTAAGCATGCTACGGATTTGATCGGTGTGGAGATGGACAGAGATGGAGCAAGGCGCTGCAGTCCAAAGAGCCACCCAAGGGATGCCCATTTTGTCCGCCATATCGCCGGAAAACCAAAAGAACGCATCAGTTAACAAGCAGGTGATCTTCATGCCCGTCTTGGCCGCAGCCTCTTTCAGGCCGGCCTCAAAGTTGCCGGGCATTGCCTTTAGGAAAAGCTGTACGGCCTCCAAAGGATGACCGGAAAACACGTGGTCCGCCGGGATTCCATCCTTCACATTATACGCTTTGATGTTGCGATATACGTCGGCTTTGATCCTGGAAAAGATTTTTCCGTTGGATATTGCAGTGTTGAGGAATGAGAACCTCAGGTTGGGTGCGCCCGCAGCTAATCGGCACACGAGGGTTAGGAGAGGTCCGGCGTGGGTGCCGAATGGGAATGCAAGGACAGCAACGTGACCTCCATTAGATCCTTGCATAGTTTTTGCGAGGATCAATGGAGACACAAAGTGAGAAAGAGAATTCGCATTTTAAGGCAGGTTTCTAAGTTAACACCCTCTTTACGGCGGGAAAATAGGGAGCATTAACATTTTTGTGTTTAAAATTTGAGGCTAGCTTCCGAAAATATTTGTATTTAGACGTTTTTTTGTTGTTGGTTTTTTTAGTCTTTTTTACATTTTTATTTAATATTTTTTTTATTATTTTTGTTCATCTCAATGAGAATGACACTAAAAATAAGAAATTTAAATTAAAATATAAAAGATGTTTATAAAAATAATAAATAAAAAATCTCACTTGTTGCATGACTTTCTTTTTATCTTTCCTAAATTTTTTTATTATTTGATTAAAATATTTAATTTAAAATTTTTCTTTTGAATAACAACGTTAACATTGCAAACAAAATATAATAAACAGTTCACTACATACAAAATAAATAAAATAAAATAAACAAATAATTCATTACTTAAAACTAGTTCGACTCTCTTACCTAAAATGGGGAGTCCATCCTTAGTTTAGATTTAGCGTTGAGACTGGCCAACCGGAGCCGAGCCATGGGTTTATGGCCAAAAAGGTCGAGTAGCAAATAGAGTGTGCGCCCAATCACCAATTTGGCCCTGTTAACAATCCGAGCAAGACAAATCGTTGGATTTTGATGCAAAGCCCTTTAATTATAATCCGTTGTCACGCAAGTTTTTGTCAAATGACACATGCTCGTGTCTTGGCCGAGTTTGGGATCATTAGAATTACCGCGCACAGTGCTTGCCCAAGATGTAGTCTTGGCTTGAGAAGAGGATCTACCGGTTTGACGATTCGATCTGTTGGTTTGAATTAGAAGAAGTTCGGTGCTTGTATTTCCCTTATGCTGAAATAGCGGCGTGTCAATTGCCTTTTTTTGGCAACTTGATTTCAAGATTTAACTTTTTATTTTGGTGGATTTAGGCTAAATAATTTAAAAATTCATTGTTTCCAATATGTGGGATAACTTTTTAGTCAGTGTAATTTTTTTTTTTGACTTTTTAAAATATTATTTTTACTTTTTAGTTTAAATTTTTTGTTTTATCAACTACTTGTGATGAAAAAGATATCACAAAAGATATAAAAGTATTTGCATTCATTAAATATGAAAAAAAAAACTTAAAGAGGCCGCTTTCTTCATCTTATCTGTAATTCTTTTCACTAAAATTTTTATTTTTTTTAAATTTCCCATGATGAAAGTATCTAAAAATTATGCACTTTATGATTAACATTGCTAAAATTTCATCAAACAGAAAAATGGTTAAAAAAATGTATCCCAAACAGAGGCTGATTAGTTATAGCTAGCTTGAAATTGCCAGTAACCAAAAAACTGATGCACTTTTGCATTCGACCTTCGAATAAATTAATCGTTAGTAAAGGGGACTCGCATGCCGTTTTCTGAAGCTCCGTTTTTTTAATCTATGAAACACAGATACCGATATGAGATACGAATACGACAATATGACAAAATTAAGAGAGAGAGAGAGAGAGAGAGAGAGAGAGAGAGCATTATGTTATTCATAAAATCAAGTTATGCAAGAATGAATTCATGACAGATATCTTCAGTAGATATGGGAAAGTGTAGCATGCATTTGTTCCAACTAAGAAGAGATGAAATACGAACACTAATTTTGGGTTTGTACGATTCAGAGGCAAGAAGGAAGCAGACTAGTCCATTAGAATATACAATGGTGTCTGGTTGTTGAATTAGAGATTGAAGATTCGGCTAGCAGAGTTTGGGTCAGTGAAAAGGTGGAAGTTGATGACTAAGTCTGCTACAAGCAAGGAAACTAACCAACTCAACTTTCGAAAGGAACCAAGGCGAGAAAAGAGATCTTATGTGCAAGTAACTAGAGGTTGTGAAACAAGCTCAAATAACATAGAAGCTGTGGATCATATGGAAATTTTGGAAGAAGGTTTAGATGAGGAATGGCTAAAGTGTTGTATGGTGGGTGTTGCAATATATTGGAGGTCTACAAATGCGATTGAAGATGCTAAGAGATCCAAAGGAGTTTTCGATATTAAGATAAATGCACTTGGTGGAAGTACTAATCCAATTCTTAACGACAGAGGATAAGAACTATTATTGCAAGGAAGCCAAAGCTTGGTTATCAACATGGTTCGAAGTTATATACGAGTGGAGCTCTAGGGAATTCAATAGGTGGAGATCTACATAGATAGCCATTGAAGGAGTTCCACTAAATGCCTAGAGTACCACAACATTCACTAAACTGGGTGAAAGGTTTGGCAATGTGTTGGTTGTTGATCCAAGAATTGGGAAGAAGGAGGATCTTACTCAAGCAAAAGTCTTTATAGCAACAGAGAAGTTCGAAGGCAAAAACCAAATCATAACCTTGAAAGTGGGCCATTTCAGTTACTCATTTAGAGTTGTGGAGCTGTGTGAGCAAGGGATAGTGATGGTTAGGAACTTGGTGAGCGCTATAAACTACAAATTTCCCAAAAATTGCAAGGCAAAGGAAAAATCCTTATCTCCACGCAATTAGCTATTGAAAAGTCAGTCTACATGGCTATGACCGGGCGTCGAAACCGTGGATGGCCGAAAATCTAGGGTTTTCGAGATTTGGGGATTTTGCTTCTACAAAGTAGGATTCTGAGTAACTTGTGATCTTATGCTTTGATATGGGTTGAATTTTTAATTAAACTCCTAAAACCCTAAATCTTTGAAAGTCTTGGTTTAAATCCTAACTTAGTTCGGGATTCAATGGTTTTAGTACATGATAATGTCGTATTTGCAGTTGAAGTTATTTGTTTCAAGTTCTTTACTCGCTATATTCAACTGGGTGTATTTGAAATCACATGATCGCAATTGCTTTAGTTGAGATATAGGATATAGACACCTTATTATATGTGCCTGCACGATACAAAGCTTGCCTTCGGAAAATGTATAAGTCATGTGGTGAGATTTTAGCTAAATAAATAAGATGAATGTTTTTGTGTTGCCATGGATTAAACTTAGTTAGATAGGTTCTTAAGACAAGTGGAGTGATATCTATGATAGGTTCTTAAGACAATTGGAGAGATGCTAATTATGTTCTTCCGCATAATCATTATATCTTGCATTTCATGATATTTATCTCTTGTGGTCTGTAGTTGTTGTCCTTTTCATCGCATTGTAATAAACAATGACCCACTGGATTACCCAGCTGCTAATAGGTTATTAATTCTGCATCACCCAAATGCCTCTAAATGTTTATGGGACGTGGTTTGAAGTTTGACTTTTGAGTCACCATTTTCCTTTTATGTTCTTGTAATGGCCAATTGATGAATCTCTTTCATGCCGTCATATTTTACAATCAATTGGTATGGACAAAGAATTCCTAGGAAAGCTTTTTGGAAAATTCAATGGAATCTGGGCTTTTCTTGAAAGTTACCTCTAAGTAGCTTTTTTTCCCATGTTTCTTTTTATTGTGGTCTTGTATACTCTATTAATCATCTTCCATGCTTGGTAGCCTAATGTTTTGTATTTTCTTAGTAATTATGTTAGTTTTCTGTGCCATTTTACTAGCCAGTGGTTCTCAAAGCATAGATGCCTGTTACAAAATTAGCACTTCAGACACAATGAAATCAGAGGGGGGAAATGATTCCCAGGACACTTTCATTAGACAAGCAATAGGGAAGGAGCCTCTTCTTTCTTTCTCAAGGACAGGGGAAGGTCCAGTGCAGTGGATTCAATTACTTTATGCCTTAGATTAGCAAGGTATACTTCTTCTTTATCCATGCTGATATTTAATTAAGTCTCCATTTGCGCAACCTAATTGCCAGTTCCCTTTCCTTTTTTGAAATTCTATTTGATAATT
>JAULJZ010176934.1:0-23182 GCA_032270985.1 Heliamphora pulchella
CATTATGTTATATATATAATTGTCTTTTCATTGCCTAGGTCCATTGACATCTAGCTCAGTTAAAAGCAAGCATGGTCAAAGCGCTGCCAAGGAAATGCAAGATTGGGGAACTAGCACCAAAAATATGGTCAAATTTGATGATAAATTTCATCCAATAGGAACTCGAGGAGCCTCATTAATGGGACAGCTTGGGCAAATGGTGTGCAATGGGAATAGACTACCTCTCACGTATGTTAGTTGAAAAAGTGTTCCATAAGATATTACAGAAGAACTTTGGAAAGAGGTTAAGGTATAAATAATATATTTTATTCATTTTACTCATGATTTATGTTAGTTGCTAATTTTTTCAACTACGCTTTGTAGGATAATTTATCCTTTTGTCTAGATGAGTTCAAGTCAGTTTGTATAAAGACTTACCAAAAGTTGTGGAAAGATCACAAGAACAAGAAAAAAAAATACTAGAAGCCTTACAACACAGATTCGATATAGCCTCAAAAGTGTCTGAAAATATAGTGGCAGACCAATGTAAATAGCTTGTTGAGTATTGGGCAAGTGATGATGCACAAGTATTATTTGTACATGTGAAATCAAATTTGTGGTAGCAAAATTATGCAAGTTAAATTGATGTTACAGGTGATAGCCCTTCGAAATTCAAAGAATCGGGAGTTTCGTGGACCCACACATAAGACTGGACGTACGCACTTCTCCTAGGTTCAACAATAAGTATTGATGTCCACATATGACTCTAAAGGGATTTTATATTTAAATATCATATTTTTCTCTAAAAAAAATTTTTGTTACAATTTCATATGGAACTTATGGGAGAGAGAATTGACAAAATGAGTGTCTACCTTTAGACACGAAACCAAGATGACTATGATGTGAAAGAAATCATGGTATGGTCTTTAGTGTCTACTTGATAGTTACTTATTTATGTTTTATGGTATATTAATGGTTTTAAAATGTAGAAACAATATAATGATCTACTCTCCGAGGTTCCAGAAGACTTACAGACAACTAAGGTTCAAGATCGTATATTTCATGAAGTGTTAGGAAATGATGGACATGGGTATTGTAGGACACATGGCAGTGCAGTGCCTCCGAGCATGGTATACCAGTCCGTTAGTGGTCCATCCCAATCTATTAAAAATTGCTCTTCAACGGTTGAAGAGAATACTTAGCAGGTGAGAGAGGCCATGAGAGAGGAATTCAACACATAAATCGAGCAACTGAAGGCTCAAATTGATTTATTGGTGTCCCAAGGTACAGATAGCTCTAGACAGGTGGAGTTAAAAAAATTATATTTATTGTTTATGCATTCTTTTACATACACTCATGCATACAAGATGACATCCACCATATTGTAGGTTACGAATGGATCTAGTGGACATCGAATATTTAGGGAGTCTGTGGGAGATAACATATTCAATAGTGAGCAGTTGGATTCTCCTCTTTTGCCACCTTATCCACGACTTAATGAGCAATAGGTATTTTTTATATATATGCAACTTAAATACACACAATCACACACACAGTTGAGGTTAAGGATGATCCTACTGAAAACCCTTAGTGGTATTAGGAGGTTGAGGGTAAGCCTATTGAAAACCCAAATATGTTATATTTTTGTATGGTTTGATAGTAGATGTTATGGGTGAGCCAGTTGAAAATCCAATTTTATTGGCTTTTCCTTTAAATATTATCTTCTCTTTTAAATATTCATCTTCTAAATCACCCAATTCAAAATCTTGATCTTGTGCATCCATTAGCAGGTAGAAGAACAATATACACCATTTGAAAGTGAGTTTACATTGATTAGTATACACAATTGGCACCTATTTGATGATAGATAATGAAAACACCATTTGAAAAAATATTATATTTTTGTATCAAAATGGAATCATCATTCTCTACTAATTAATTTTTCTTGTGTGATCTTTTAAAATTATTGTAGAAGTGTTAGCACTAAAAGTTTCATAAAGAAATGAATACATTGGGATAGTATTTCTCTTAATGTTCTGTTATTAAATGTTTTAGGTGAATGCACTCTGAAATAAATTTAAAAACATAAAGACTTTAGTTATTATTATTGTCAATATTTTTTACAATAGCTCATTTTGTATTGTTCACATTTTATGCACATATAACAAAATTTTAAAGATATTATATTTATACTTGTAGGTAGGGATACAAGTTGACTTGCTTAATCATGGTATTCCAAAACATGATTTGGCCGAGGGGCTTTTGATTACTAAGGACCCATTGTATGAATTAGACGGAGTACCATTGGATCCAGGTTATTATCAAGTATTTATTCAAAAAGCAAAGAAATCTAATGCCAGTTTAGAAATGCCTCGCAAAGGGATTAACACAGTTGGAGAAGCTGTTAGCCGACATGTTGCCTAACGATATTGTGATGTGTATTGCAACTTAATTGTATTAGTTCATGTATATATACGTATGTTGTATGATTTAAATACTTATCATGTTTCAAAATGATTTTAATTGATTTATAGGTGTTAGAGAAGGAGAAAGATTAAGTGATGGTGGAAGCAATTAGCGAAGGAGAAAGATTTATTTTGAATTGTACTTGTTGAAACAAGAAAGATTTATTTTAAATTGTACTTGTTGAAACTTAAATATTGATTTGAGACATATTTGGTACACTTTTTAATATGTTTTTATTTATATTTGATGAATGTATACTTTTTAAATATTTTGATATACGATTGAACGTATATGAATATTGCTATAAAGAGATAACATTTGATATATTATTATAGATAAATGAATGAATGCTTGGATGTGAATGAATGGATAAATTTTTATTTTTGTTTTTTGCATCGAAATTATTATCGTTGCTAAAACCAATACTATTTGCAATAGACAGGTATTATGAACACATGTTGCATCGGTATTTAGCCGTTACAAAAGGAACGCATTTGCGACGGCACAAGGCCGTTGCAAAAAAATCTGGAGTTTTATATTTTTTTGCGTTGGGAGTTATACCGTCGCAAGAAGTTTTTTGCGACGGCAATAATGCGGTGGCAAATAAGTATATATTTAAAATAGTATTTGCGATGGCACTGTGCGGTTACAAAAACACGTTTGTAAATAGTATTTGCGTTGGCCATTGCCGTCGCAAAAAGAATACAAGTCGTCGCTACCATTTGCGATGGCAAAAATATGATTTTTAATAAATATTTGCGTCGCAAATAGGGCCGTCGCTAAAAGCATAATGTGCCGTCGTAAATGTTTGCGACAACTTCATGCCATTGAAAAAAACCCTTTTGCGACCCGGACAGTTGCCTCCCCCATTTGCCGTCGCAATGCTGACGCAAATATCCTTTTGCGATGGCAAGAGCATTATTTGCGACGGCAGAGAGCCAACGCAAAAACCTCCTTTTCTTGTAGTGTAACATCAGTACCGTCACAACACTATTCTTTGCAACCGTACAGTTTGTCCCCATTTTTCTTGTGACCGCGACATTTGTATATTCACGGACGCAACTTTTTTTCTGTTCCAGCAGCTTATATATCATTGTTATAGTGATATGTTGATAGTATATGATGTCCAATATATAGTCAATGTCATTTCTCAGAGTCTTGCTCTTTCACCTCATATTGTGTTTACCATAGTTCGATTTTGACAATGATTGGAGCTTGTTGGTTTCTTTTGAGATTATCATCTTCCTTACTTATTGCAAGCTATGTTAATAATGTATCCTTTAGTATAAATCCAATATGATTAGGAATTATGATTTTTTTTAAACTCTGTTTTCTTTTATTACGTGTTTAAATACTTAGATTATGTATTCTTACTACTTGATTTTGGATGTTCTCTCGTTGCTTTCACTTTCTTTATTTGCATGTATTTAAAAATTAAATTAGTTCAAGAACCAATGATGATGATTTGAAGTCAACATTACGGTTGGGCAAAACAGTGTGTCTAACACTTTTTTTTATTCGTACCTTAACCCACAAACTCCTGTTTTCTCTAGCTAAACGTTTTAAAGATTAGTGGTACCTTTTTGTTTTTTTTTTTTAAATCAAGTGATGACTTTATTTTTCAAACGAAAGAGTTTTCAAAAATTTTTTGATTTTCAAAGTGTTAGAAATTTTTAAAATAACTCTTGAATTCTCTATTTTTGTAAAAGCCCAAAATTTCGGCGCCACACTTATAGATATGTACCTTTTTAGTTATCGTGTGGAGATTCGAATCAAATGGAGTAGAGATGTAGGGAGAGATAGAAAAATACAAAAGACACAAAAGTAACTCTTGAGCGGGAAAACAGCGTTTGTTTCGGGTTCGAATGTAGGTATTGAATTTTAGAGTATTTTTGATCTCGTGATGGTACACTCTATGGTTATAGTGAATTATTTTTTTTTACCCGTGAATGTAGGCAGGTTGTGTTGAATCACGTAATTTTTGCGTGATGTTTTTTTTGGTGTGTGCATAATTTTTGCTTCCGTTCATATTTGAAAATTGATGTTCAAATCCCAACAAAAAAATAGGAATCAATATCCAAGTGGTTTGCATTCTACGTTGCCAAGGATAAAATGTATGTAGGATTACTCTCCAATGTAAACTGATAGATTTCATAAGAAAACAATCAATAAATGAGGAGAAGTTATTTCAGTGGGTAGAAAATACTACATTGGTGTGCCAAATCAATAAACGAATGCCCTATTTATAATTTTAAAAAAAAATAATTCTACATTAACACTAGTGATTATTACACATTAGCATAATTTTACATTAAAATACATATAAACTTACATTAAAGGTATATATGACATATATGTATTTTTTAAACGCACATTACCTGAATGTTGACGTGATATTTCTTAACTATTTAATAATTACTCTACATAGCAAAAAGTAAAATATATGTAACTTTTATCTCATATTTTAAAAGGAGACTGTTCTCTTATTTTACGATATATATTATACTTTTCGCCTCAATAATTTTTGTTCGTGTGGTTTAATTGATAATTTTCAAACAGTTATTTGACAAAGAACTCCGAGTGACACTGCCCAATGGCCAATGAGTTGAAAAGGTAGTACATGACAAGCCAAAGTGGTGTTTTTTGTAAAAAAAAAAAAAAAAATCTATAACTTGGCTAGTTCTTGGTTAGATTCTATTTAGTGCCACTTTGCGTTTTCAATTAATTGACATGATGACCAATGCCAATTGTGCCATATTGGAAAATTTCAATAATTAAGGGACTATAATATGTAAAATGTAAAAGCCCAAATTGGGTAATATCTCATAATGCAAACTATAATTTTTTCAATTGGCGCTGTTTGGGCTAAAATTAATTTATTTTTTTAATTATTTTTATCCTTGTTAATTTATTTTTTTTATCTTTTGACTAAGATATTTTACTTTCTAGATTGTCAGAACCAAAAAACATATAAAAATTTGATCAAATTTCTTTTAGAAAAATCAAATGAAGTATAAGAAAATAAACAATATAAAATTTAACTTATTAACTTAGTTTCAGTTATTTTTATCTTTTCTATTTTTTTATATTTTGATAAAAAAAATTTATTTTTTGACTTGTTTTAATAATAGGAATAGAAAAATATAATACTTTGAATGAATGATTAAAAAATCACTAAATACAAAAAAATAAAAATAAAATAAAATAAACAATTATCCCAGTGTGTTTTCCTCTCCCCCAGAGTGTGGTGTATTGATTTTCCAGCCGAATAAACATATATAAAAGGAAAAATTAATTCAGATTCAATTTAGAAGACTTATTTTGTTTTTAGTCCTAATTACTTTTTGAATATTTTATAAGGTCATATTTTTTAAATTTATTAATTATTTGAACAAATATACCCTTCTTTTCTCTCTCTCTCTCTCTCTCTCTCTCTCTCTCCCTTAATCAGGCTTTCCTAAAATCTTTTGAGAGATAGCGCAGGTAAGAGAGGTGTCGACTCTGGGTGGCGACGGCAACGGTGACGACAATTTTGGGCGACAACGGTTAACCTAACGGCAACAGTGACGACAATGGCGATTGCTACACAAAACGAAATTTATTTGCACATTTTGCTTAGACACTTCTGCCAATCTCTCCATCGACGGGAAATCATAAAGAAATAAAGCAAAATTTACAGCTCCATTGGAGTGAAAGATGATAATACATGGTGATTCACATTTTTGTTTAGATTTTGTTTGGTTCAATTCGTAGATCTAAAAGTCTCTTAAATAAACAGTAACTTTTTTATTTGAGAGCTGTTTTTTCTTCAAAACAAATGTTGCCGCAGTGGTGAAATAAGACATTTTACAATGTTTCATTTCTTGTTCATGGCAAAATGTCTCATTTGCTTATCGCAAAATGAATCATTTTACAAATGAGACATTGGTTGTGAAATGAGGGCTTTGGCAATGGATTTCTGAGTTAAATGAATCTGATATATTTTCCACAAAATAAGACATTTGTTTTAAAAAAATAAGAGTTCTTATTTTGAAAATGAGACATTTGTTAGGAAATGTCTCATTTTTTCGATCTCTCTGTATTTTCACAAATACAATTAAAATGAAATATTTGTTATGAAATGTCTCATCTCTTCGAACTCTTTGTATTTTCACAACACAATCAAAATAAAACATTTGTTATGCAATGTCGTTCTTCAGATCTCTCTGTATTTTTACAACACAATAAAAAAAAGACATTTGTATCATTTATTATAAAATGTAGAAGAAACAAATGTTTAATTTTTGTACAAATGAGATATTTTAGTTATATAAAAAAATATTTCATTTCTCTTTTTTTTTTCTCGAAATCCACACATGCAAAAGCGACGTCCACGAGATCAACACCGACGAGATCAATGTCTTAGAGATCTAGTGGTGGTGACGGTAAAAAATGGTGGTGATCTGGTGGAGAGTAGCGGTGGAGAGTTGTAACAATTTGGTAGTGGTGGCAGTGACTATTTAATTTGCAGATGAAACCTTTATTGAGCATTGAGAATAATTTTGGTATAAAAATAATATAAAAGACTTATTGGAACAAAATCTTTAGTTAAAACCTATTGAAATACAAGACTTCTAAATAAGATTTAACTCAAAATTTCCCATATAAAATATATTTGATTTGGTTTCAACTCAGAAGCTTAGTACAAAATGCATTTCATGTTGCATAAATCAAAGTATAAAAGGTTCTCACAAAATACTTCACCTCTCTGTCATTTTGTTTGGTTTGGAGCTAAAATAAAAATTAAATCATTCTAAATAATTCTGAGAATTTAAAAACTAAACTCGAATTGCGCATCATAAAATTGAACCGAACTGAGCCAATAAAACACAATGCAAAAATTGCAATTCTAAAACCAAATACTTACTACCCATTTTATGTAACAAAATTACACTTATTTACTCATTTTTTTCTATTCATAATATTTATCTTCTTTCTTTATATTACTTTACTTCACATTTTGTTTTATTACTTATTTCATATTATTACAAAGAAGGATTCACGTTTATATATAATTATTATTTTTTATCAATCAGCAATGGTTTATGAATTAACAATATTACGATGTTATCAAAAGAAAATAAAAAATTAAATTATAAAAGAGATGTAAAATAAAACAATTAATATTTTAAATTTATTTCTTTATATATAATACAAATATAATAAAACTAGGTAATGGTCCAGCTTGATTCTATACAAGCTTTCGGTAAACCGAACCATAAGAAATGGTTTCGAATTATTTGAAACCGAAATCAAACCGTTTACATAAAAAGAAAAAAAAAGATTGGACCAATCTATACAGCTTGGATTGGTCCAAACCAATTTGCCAATTCTAGTAGTCTTTTTTAACGTCCCTAATTACAACTGGTAACCGTTTGGCATTAACTAAACACTATCAGAGATATCACCTACAAACAACACTTCCATGTATAGTAGTAGCAGTTGCATTACCGGTGATAGACTAAATCGATCGCCACTGCTGGCCATACCTTCTCAGTTCAATCCGAAGGCAAGATCCATGGGACTCCTGAGAGAATCACTGAGACCGTAGAAATTCTCCGCACCATATTCCTTACTCCCCATACCACTCGAGCCTTTATTTTGTGGGCCTAAAATAGGCCTACAACGATGATCCGAACTTTCAAGTCATGCAAATATCATCTATGCAAAAATTCGATCGAAGATCGATAGATACATAAACAAATCGCGTTTTGTTTTATAAAATTCATTTATATATCGATATCTGATCAAACTGAACTTTTGCATGGACAATCTTCTCTGCAAAGTCTATGAGATGAAAACTCGGATTGTGGGCCCACACTAAGCCCACAAAATAGAGGTTTGAAGGATATAGAGAGAGAACGATATGGAGGGGAGCTACTCCTTAGAAATAGGGGTCAGGATTCAGGAAGGGCATTTGCATGGTTCGATTCCCCAATTCTTCTTTGCATACTCTTGAATTGTTCTATCGCTGCTGAATCTTCCAGAGCCTGCGGTGCCAAGGATGCTCATCCTAGTCCACTTTTCTTGATCAACAAATGCTCTATCGGCAGCAGCCTGTACATACCTCTATGCAGTTAGTTCATCCCAAACACTATTCTGATCAATATAAACCACCAAAACGCTTTACAGATTCCAGCACTTGTATAAATGTTACCTGGGCCTCTAGATAACTAGAGAAATCATGACCCAGGAGATAGAAGTCTCTGCCATCCTCTAGAGTATCACATAGTGACTTGAAATAGTCTTTGAAGCCAAAGTAGCCATCCCGAACCATCCTGCAATTAATGTCGTGCTAAATAATGAGACATCGGGAATTTAAGTCACCACCGATCAAAACAGCCCGCTGAGAGTAAGAGCACGTCATATGGTCGTATTGAAAAGTTGAAAAGATCTCAACAAAGTGCTCAAAGAAGCTAGCACCACCATATATACTACACATACACACGCACACAGCCGTAAGGATATGACATTGTGATTTGTGGGTGCTATTGGCAGCAGCAGTCATGTTAAAGAATCTTTATGAGCAGCAGGGAACCACAATGACTCCAAAGAGCTCTAGTGGTTCTACCAAATAAATGGTGCAACTTACTGCCTATGTTTCCATGGACTCGAGTATGCGTGTCAAGGGTGGATGTATATCTAAGGATCGGACACAAAACTTCTAAATTATACGCAGACTCAACTAAATGTATTAAAAAATAAGATATGAGCGCATGGATATGACAAAAAATGAGTTGAGGAGCAATTCTCTAGGCACTGTTTTAGTTTTTTTTAGGATATTTATTAATTTATACATACCGAGATATCACATCAGGTAATTGTTTTCATGATTTCATCTTTAATAACTTTATTACACATGATAACTATAAGTTACAGAGGAGTTTGACAGCTCAGTGGTCTTAGCCTTATAGGCTTCTCACCCGGTCAGCGGTTCGAGTTCCTCCAACCCCCTTCTTCCCTCCCCTTCCCTTCCCACCCCGCTGCCCCTGTACTCCCCATATAAAAATAAAAAATAAAAAATAAAAACTATAAGTTACAAATTTGATTTTAATATATTGTCTCCACTCTTCACTATTTTCTCATGATTGAGATTCAATTGTGTTCGGTAAAAAATAGCCACACTCAACACATATCCCGTATGCGTACCCGTACCCAAATCGGAAACACAGGTACTCTGCCAAAATTGACGAGTCTGTGTAACATAGCGGACTGGTAAGGTTAGGTGTGCACAAAGAAATTGTAGGTGACATGCTCTCTCAGATGTGGTGCTGCCTGTTTTTTTTTTCTTTTTTGGGGTGGGGGGGTTTATTGCAGCTTTGGTGATGACTCCATGATGGGTGGATTTGGGATTGTCAAATAAGGCTAGGGCTGACAATAAAACAGAGGGCCACATTCACCCTTCTGGTAACCTAATTAAAGACTGTATACACCTTATCAGCAAGCCTTGGAGATTTGAGCAACACACTGCAGAGAAGTAAGAGAAGACTTCTAAACCGATGATGGTCGTGGCAAGATGTTCAGACTCTGTGAGGTACAACATCCCCCTCAAGGACTGTTCATTGACCTATAATTTCATCAATCAGACGATTCAGATCCCTCCTGCTGGTAACAGAAGTCTGCTACATTGAGGGTTTTCTGATTGCAGCCAACAGAGGACAAGAGGTTATGGAGGGTAAGAGCTACAAGGAATGAAAACAAATACTTAGATTGGTAGAGCAAAGACTATAAACACAATCCACGGAGAGAGCAGATATCAAAAGGGAGTTAGAAAAGTCATACCTTACAACACGCGCAAATTGAAGAGGTGATTTCAGGGCAGCTCCTTTATCTCTCAATAATGAAACCTCATTCACATTTGCACCAAACAAAAACTGAAGAAAAAAAAAACACAACAGTAAGCACATTCGGTATACCAGGATTTGCAATAAATAGCTCAATCAACTAAAGAAAAGGTGATTCCTAAGTAGTAGAAAAAGAAGAGGTAATGATTAAACAACAGGGTATAACAAGATAGCTCAGAAGACATGCTATAAAAGTAGCTTTATTATTAGATAACAACAAAAAGAATAGACCGTAGCTAAATAGTCACACGGTGTCCGTGAGACAAGGTAACTCAGGAAGCCTTCACAAGCATGTGAGAATGTTTGAACTCATCTTAACTCAAAATAATCACTGTGTGAGAGAAGGTAGCTCAGGAAGCCTTCACAAGCATGTGAGAATGTTTGAACTCAACTCAACTCAAAATAGTTGTAGGTATTCGAATCTCTCTCCGCCATGTGGCACCTCAAGGTCGAGGCATCACCTATTATAATGTCTCTTTCTCTGAGTTACCTAGCTGGTGAGCTACGAGGCACCTCATATGAGCAAGTGACCTTCGTGGCTTAGCTCCACACTTGGCTACAAGGCATCCCATTGCCTCCAACACTAACATGGTATCCTAGACTGGGAGCAAAGCCTAGGTACCTCTGATCAGGACCAAAGGAGGCATGTAGCTTGAAAGCTAGAGCAAGGTGTTTGTCAATGGAGTAGCCTCCAAGTCAGCTAGCTCCATTGACAAGTTATAGAGAGAGGGGCATTGATCAAACACCTGACATTTGGGAACTTGTATCATACCCTTGATGGTCTGCATATGATATGTCACCCCATGTACCATACCACCCATAGACCCACATGATAATGATGATACAGACTTCAAAATTTGAAGGAGCTGAGTCATCCATCTATCGAGCCCAGGAAAAGAGGCCACATGTCTTAAGGTGACCTTGTTAGGGTGTAGGAGAGGTCTAGAAAATACAAGCACAAAAATCAAACACAAGAAACACTGGAGTTACGTGGTTTGGCCAAACTCGGCCTACGTCCACGAGAGAGAGGGAGTTTCACTATATCAATATAAAAAAAAATACAGTGGGAGAGGAACTCTCTCAACCTCTCTGCCTTTCACTCACAACACAGCTCCCTCTTAATTTTTCACTCTACCTTAACAAAGGATTTTACACATATATATAGGGGAAGAAGGGGAGACAAGCCCTTAATGGCAAGATTTTCATATCTTCAGACGGCGCTGGATCTTTGACGTTGGAGGATTGCTGCGCATATCGTTTTCTGCCTCCATTTCATTGACTTTGTTTTTATTTCATTAATTGCCATCACATGGGTGGCTCGACGGACCCAACGTGCTCTCTGGCGCCTCACCTTAACAAACTAACCTTGAGCTCTTCCAAGACACAATTATCATCTCAATACAACACAAGCTCTCCTATCATCATATTTTGATTGGCTCTCCACTGCCACCCCCTCTCTCTCTAAAACTGCCCTGAGCTCTTGCTGCCTCTACCTTCATCTCTGGCAGTCCCTGAGCCACTATGGTGCACTCCATCTTTCTATACTCCATTACTCTGATTCATCTTAGATACTTACACCTATAATATTAAAAGCACTTTGGTTGGCTTTATATTTTTCCGTTACCCTTAATCAAGGTCACATTTTCTAATGGTCTGGCATTAGGAAGAAGGTATCAGAGATATCTAAAGAAGATACTTCAATAATTACACTTCTTTTCCAAAACAACTTTTAAGTATACTACTCTAATGTCTGCGAGAGAAGAGATACACCATAATTCTCCATTTCAGATTAGATGGTGGAATAATTGGAGGATCATAAAATGAGATTAGAATGCAAAGCAAGGACATAGAGTTTCTAGCATATATAGTTCCAGTTGCAGTACACAGTATCATATTGTAAAGCGAAGTCCCATATTGCCTAAGTAAAAAAATAATGTACAAAATATAAACGTGAGGGCACTCTCACCTCAATAGCTAGCTTTTGGGGTTGAGTTCTACCCAAAACTGTATAGCATGGTATCAGAGCAAGAGTACTAAGGATGGAAAGGGTGCGTGTCCCTGGCCTACACGCGATAGGTGCTACCGAGTGAGCACGCTACGCGTAAGGGAAGATGTGAAGCGAAATTCCACATTGCCTAAGTAAAAAAATAATGTGCAAAATATAAGCGTAAGGACACCATCACCTCAATAGCTAGCTTTTGGGGTTGAGTTCTACCCAAGACCATATAACACATATATGCACAAATCAAAGTATCAACCCCTTGAATGAGTATAAAACTGAAATTCCACACAAGCTGTATTGTACATTGCCAACTTTTCATATATCTCACAAATATCCATAAAAGGAGCAATTATACTGCACTTCTACTAGTTTAGGTCTGTTGTGTAATACAGAAATATGAGTATTATTCTTGTTTGCAGAAGAAATAATTACTTCGAGCATAAGAAGAATATATCAATAACGTAACCACTTAATGCATGTAACACTTTAGCGACTAAAAATGCCCACACAGTTATACTCAGGACCTAAGCTTATCGGGAGAACAACAATTAAATGAAACATAGAATGCCCCACCCCACCTTTTCTGGAAGGTATTCCCAACCATCATTTTAGAACGTAAAACACTATCCAACCTCTTGTGGAACATATCCCAACCGTTTTGGATTGAACTGCATAAACGCTGCTTTGCCTTTCAGCTCTTTGCTAAAGCCATAGTTTTTTGCCGAAGCATGCCATCCAGCCCTTGAAGAATGAAGATTAACGAATAATAAACCTAAATTAAGATGGAAGTTACCAGGTTATCTGCTCCTATTTCATCAATAATTTCCACAGTGGATCCATCTGCTGTAGCTAATAGTAAGCAGCCATTCATCAAAAATTTCATGCTGCCAGTTCCTGATGCCTCATGTCCTGCAGTACTGCACATTAATAAGAACACATTGTGCAAAATCAGTGTTCATAAACTTCAGTCTCATATGAATGAAATGGATTATGGAATGTAAAGGACACTCAACCAAGAAAAAATACATAATCCGTTAAATTAGCTACTATAAAAGACATTCAAATTTTGATTTGATAAAACAATCATGTTGAAGAACTTCCAGCCTGTTGATTTACAAGTTTACTGGTTCATTATCATTTTTTATAACCTCCAAAACTAAAGGATGTAAAACAATTTGAGAATTTTCAACTTCCCTATAATATTTAGGCCCTGAAATTTCAAATGTACCCTAATGTAAACATAATTTATCAACTAGGCAAGCTTAACATAAAAAATATC
Source organism: Heliamphora pulchella (assembly GCA_032270985.1). NCBI lineage: Eukaryota > Viridiplantae > Streptophyta > Magnoliopsida > Ericales > Sarraceniaceae > Heliamphora > Heliamphora pulchella. The sequence continues at coordinate 13,610 of JAULJZ010176934.1, forward strand.
CTCTCAACGTCAACATGACAACAGACCAAATTAATTAAAAGACAAGAGAACGGTGATGTGGAAAACAATGGTTATCTTCATGATGAAAATTACAGACCTAATGTGCTGTGAAAGGTCAGCCCCTGGTATTACTAATTCAGCAACAGAAACATTATAATCAGGGATGAAAACCTGCAATAATAGGGGGAAAAATGAACAAATAAACATGAATGGAACCAATTGCAACAGGGATATTTTCCCCTTCCAATCACACTCAATTTCCATATGCAAGTTGAAAAAGGGATCAATATCTTGATTGCTGCCTTTAGATTTTAAATGGAGTGAGAACTAAATTGAAATAGCTGATCACATTCGTGCAACTGTTAGAAAGCAAGTTATCAATGAGGAAAGCACACTATAATAATGGGGAATGCATATGTTCACAAAAATGAGAAGATTATGGAAGAGTAATTTGAACAAGTAGAAACCAAGAATATTGTGAAATGCTAATTAAATACACCTCTAAGATCTTTATTTTGAATTAGGTGCAAAGGAAAATTAGAAATGTACAATTTTTAATGATGAAATAATGAAATGTAAAACTTTAAAATCAAGAGTAGAAAATTTATAACTGGATTGGGGAAGGTACATGTTAGAAGTCCAGGGTACAGGAAAAGGTATCTAGAATAGCATGCGGAGGCATAAGATCATTGCACCATCTGCTTCCAATTAGGGTTAGGGAATGCTTTGAATTTAGGTTTAAATTCCTGAATAGACTGGTCAGTGTCCTTTCCGAGCCCTTGGAGGACATTACTTGGTCCCATACCTTAAAAACAAAACAAAGACAAAATAAGAGAACCACCCTTGGGCTTATCACGCTTGCAACATGCACTCTTTGGTTCCACCATCTAGGGCTTTGGCTTTGATTTCAACTTTTTAAGGCCATGCGAGGTCAACTGGTCAATGTCCTCTCTGAGCCCTTCAAGCCCCTGGACAGGCCTTCCCGCACAGGGGTTAGATAGCCTGGTCCCGTAGCCAAACAGGAATTATCAATATTTACAAAAAACAAAGGATACCTGAATTTAGACATGCTAGTGGGGAATGTAAAGACGAAAACAAGCGAGGATGTTAGACAAAACCACATGGGTGACACAAGATTCCACTTGACTATATTGATCAATAAGGCAATAATTCTAAAAGCTAAATATTCTTTTATATAATTGCTGAAAATTCATTAAGGTACCTATATAAGAGGAACAGAAAAATCCTGATGTGCAAAACAAATAGTTATGAAATTTTTGTGTCATAATTTAATAATAAGCAAAAGACCACACACGAATCTAGACAGACAACTTCTATTATTCGGTTTAGTCACTTACAAGGCAGCATTGTCTTTACTTCCAGATCCATCTGCTGATAAATTTTGAGCAACCTTCATTTAAGGCCATTCCAAAGTCGGACCACAAAAAAGCAGCAACCACGGCATACCCACTCCCCTCTAACCCATTAAAATAATTAGCCAATTAGGGGAAAAAACTTTGTGTTTCTTGAGTCGTGGCACAAGGTTGAGAAAGATGCGCTGTTCATGGTTCTTTTTTTCTCACTTTCATCCATATCAAATATTTTGAAGTCTCTAGAGGGGACTTATCCAATTCTAGTAACCAGCTGGCACACCTACATACATATGGTAACAGTCAGACAGCGATAGAATGCTTTTGTCTTACCAATTTTAGGAGATCTCCAATATCAGCGTCATTATTAATCTTTTCTGCAACAGCATGACAAAGTTTTATAATCTTCTTAGCAATTTCATAACCGGGAGCAGCTTTCCCTCCAATTATGCACACACGAGGAACAACCTTCTTTTGGTCACTCTTCTCCATATTCTTCAACAACATGAGTATAGAGTGAGCAAGCTACAAACAATGTTGGCAAATCAATCTTGATATATATATATATATATAAAAGTAAAGTCTATCTTGATAACATGAATGAAACCTAATAAGAATAATGATCAATATCTGAAGGTGTATGCTCGTTTAAACAAGCATGGATACAAGTTTATTTTTTAATTGGCAAGTAACCATAAATTCAACTTTAAATCATATGTTGAACAAAGAAATATTTTTTTTAGTACCCGGATTTAACTCTACAGGAAGGTTTAGAGAGATGTTCAACTCTCTTCAAACCATAATTATAAGGAGCGAGAGGTAATGCAGCAATAGCCCATGGTTAATAATTTAGATGGACAATATCCTTCCTGGCATTGGGAAGTTCATATAGGATGAGTTTGTGCAGTCGTGTATCTTTATTGTATGGTTGGAATCTTTGGTGATGGAAAATAATTTCCATGACAAAGGAAGTGAAATGAAGAAGGAAAGGGGATTGTCTGATAATTTGTTTTATTGTGGTACTGAGTACGTACATAACTAAAAATGAATAAAATCTACTTAATGTTGTAAAGTTGGCCTGGTATTGATGAGGCTGAGGTGAAGGACTCAAAGTGTTGGAGCATAGGTAGACCCAGAAAAAAGGGGGGGAAATTAAAAATACCGGCTAATCAGCCAGAAGGATAAATTGGTCCTCAGCCTTGTGCAGGACCAACTTCCCAATATGTTGGGAAGCCAGTCTAAAACTTCATTTCACCATTTAAAGATATCCCCCCAACAACAGTCAAGATGAAAAAGTTATATGACAGCCTCCACCAGAAGCTGCTGGTGCCTTGGATTTTCAGTTATCAAATTGAGATGGAAAATTAACCTGTAAGGAGAAAGAGTGATACCTTTATACAGTCATATCGATGTATAATGCCTAATATATTCAACAGCTGCCTTTTGTACTCATGTATTCGCTTTATCTGCACATCAAACATTGCATCCAGACTGACCTGCATGGGAAGTGACATACATTACTGCACAGATATATCACTAGGAAGCTTCCAGGAGACCAAAAAGCATTTCTGAAAATGGCGTGACTGAAAAGTTCAAAAACAAAGAAAATAACTCTGTCCAAACCTTCACTCCACTCATTGTTTCAACGTACTCAGCTAGCCTCATTTTATTGACCTTCCTAACCTACACGTCATAAGCCACAAACCAGTTAGTCGACAAATAACCACAGTAAATAAAGTAGGTTTTCTTTCTGCAAGGGTAGCATGTGTGCAATGTTAAAAAACAACCATCTTCCACTCTTGTTGAAGATCAGGATTAGATGCATATTCTTGCAACCCTGCTAAGAGGTCAACTTCACGGATCCAAGCTTCTGTCCCAAGCCATTTTGAGATAAGAGCACATAAATTAGGATTGCTCACTACAATCCAGCGCCGCTGAGAAGTCATAGAAAGTTAAAACAGCTCACATGGTCAGTGAAATCAACATTGAATATACTTATCATTCATAGTCATCCCTATCAAGTCACTGCAGCAAAATAATAACTTTCGGATTTTAATAGGAATGGATAATACTGAATCCAAACAAATGAAATAACACCATTTAAACATATACAGGCATGTCTTCTGTTCATGACTTAAATTCAAGTTGTTCACAAAGATAGCATCAGGCAAATCATGCCATTAGAAACTGTCAGTCAATAATCAATAATAATTGCAAGAGAATCTGAAGGGAATGAGAGATCTCCTGTGCATCTTTGAGAAGTGATTCACACCCTGCAACTTTGGGAAAGAAATCAAATACATATAAAAGATTTTTTCTACCTGAGTTACTCCATTGGTCTTGTACTGAAATTTCTGAGGCCATTGCTCATAAAAATCCTGCGAATAGATAGTGACAATGACTCTTTCCCATTAACATTATCCTTTCTAAGTAACCAAAAACAAACCAGAAAAGACATGCATAAAAAAATCAACAGAAGGTAGACAGGTAGAAACTAAATAATTTGAAATTGATAAATTTATAATAGTTTGATTTCTCCAGAAGTGCATCATGAGTACCAAAATACGCAATTCATGTAATGAAAAACTCTGAACTCCAAATCAGAATGTTGTGAAACTTAAGGTGTCACTGATTAAATGACTCACTAAACACAAGGATCAGTAATAGGCATCCCAAGCCATGCACCTAACACCGGTATTGGCTTCCTATTCTTAGAATGGGATCGCATGTTGTGTGTTAGCTCTCTACAAGGGACCTTCTGCTCTCTAGGCATGGGACCAGCTTTGTGAAAAAATTACACTAAGCATAGCAAGCATAGCAGTTTGAATTGATTTATGGTAATTTAGTATGCATGTAGAAAAATACATACATGAATACAAGCATTCTCACATTCATGCATCACAAAATATTTTCTTTTCTCCACCCTCAAGAAACTCTTGTAGTAAGATAAACATCAGTACCTTAGATTTTGCTAAGATAATCAGGCCCGATTTAGGATTGTTTAGCTGGTATAGTTTAATGTGCTGTTTTATTGACTTGATAAAAGGTTGGATTTCAAAGCTAACTTGTATTATTAATTTGATAAATCATAAATGGTTGAGGTTCATTCAAAAGGCAACATTTTGTTCTTTTAGATGTGAATTGATTGGAACAAAGGCTTAATTTGGTTTGGTTTAGAAGCGAATGACATCGAACAAAATCTAATTCAATGGGATCAAGGCGTGCAGAAATATATTGATATAAATAATCCTTTGCTCCAATTTAACAATTTTTATTTTAATGATGATTTCAATGAAAACAGGGTGTCACATAATAAACTCCCAAGAGATAGTTCCACTAACTTACAAACATTTTATGAACCAAGCCTTAATGCTCAAGTTGGAACTTTTCCAAAGCATACCAAGGTCTATGTTACTCGAACTCGGATATGAGTGTTGGGTGCAGATGTGTACCTAGAGATCGGATGCATGAAAATTTCAAAACTAATAATATGTGGACTCAGCTAAAACATGTCCAAAAATTAGATATGGGTGTGTGGATACAGTGAAAAATGAGGCGAGTAACAATCCACAAAACAAAATTTCAGCTTCTTCAGGTATTTATTGGTTTATAGATAATGATTTCTCACATCAGATATTTGTTTCCATCCTTGATAGTTTTGTTGCACATGATAACTATAAGCCACAGATCTAATCTTCACTTTTCGATATCTCTCATGATTGAGATCTTAACCGTATCTAATAAAAAATAGCCACACCGGACACATATTGACACGGGTACTCCACAAAAAATGGCAAGTCCGTGTAACATAGGCAAAGATTATGTAGTTGGAAATTATCACAAGCAAAGGGAAAAGAGAAAATATAGTAGGTAACGTTACTCGAGGAATTACCTTGAACACTCTTGTTTTCAATAATTCAGCATGCACTCGGGAAACACCATTGACAGTATGACAACAAGCGATTGACAAATTTTCCATTCGAATACTCTGTTAATGCAAAAGGGCAATTAAGTAACCAATTTTCTAGTAATTTGTGGCTCACTATAATTAAATAGAAATGGATCTCTCTCTCTCTCTCTCTCTCTCTCTCTCTCAACTCATTTTCTGCAAACTGTACTACAGAAAACATATTTACATTTACTTCCCTGAAAGGCAAACTGGAAAACAATTGGTACCATGACACAAAAAACACAGGAGTGGAAATTAATCATCAATTGAACTCTTTGATTCACTAATTGCTAAGGTAATATCTACAAAAGCTGAATTTGAAACTCCAACTGTTGATTATAAATGCCAAGCTTAATCACTCATAAGCCTATTTCAATCAGCTCGTAAATACTATATTAATCTTCATTTAACAGAAATGTCTATAATAATATTTTGAATACCTTGACAGCGCCTTCCTCAACAATTGACATCTGAGACAGCCAATTGTAATCCAGTCCAATCCTCTTTTTTAACTCTTCCATAAAGTTGAAGTTTATATCATATATAATCTGGAAAGTATAAATTTAGTGAAACCTGGTGAAGATTTAACTAGACAGTAATTCAGAAACAATCATTTGGGAACAATACTGGAACATATCAAAAGAAAGATCAAAAGATTCTTGCTGGTAAACAAAATTCCTTTTGGATCATGTTGTCCTTTAAAAGATGGAAGTCAATTCTTGAAATGGCAGGTGCCTGAAAAATGGACAAAACTTGGAAGGGCAAATGCACCATCTTATGAGCTAGAAAAGTTTTCCATGCTTCTATCTCGAATATTGGGGTTTTGGAGCTTAAGGCTAAGTAAGAAGAAACAAGGGGGGGAAACCCCTAGTTTTTCCTTTTTTGTTTGGGGAGGGAGAGAAGGGGGGCTGGGGAAGGGGGCAAGGACAGGAGGGATGGCAGTTAGAGAGGTGTTTGTGTTAGCTTAATACACATCGTTAGACCAATTTTCTAATAGCTTAAACTTTTGGAACAAGTAATATTTTAAACATGGTAAGGAAAAGTGCGTCTGTTTACCTATCCAACTGCAAGATGGGGGTCACATGTAAGGAAAAGTGTTAGCTTGATACAAATTATTGAACCAATTTCCTAACAGCTTAAGCTTTTGCGATGATTGATGTTTTAACAGTTTATTACTGCAAAACATGACTTACCTGTAAATGACGAGGAAGAAGACTCCCCAGTAGGTCAACAGGGATTTTCTCCAGTGCTTCCAGTAGTACTGTGTGCGTTGTGAAAGAGAAAATTTTGCACACAATGTTCCATGCTCTATTCCAATCCAGATGTTCTTCATCAACAAGCACTCTCATGACCTCAGCTATGGCAAGAGATGGATGAGTATCATTCAACTGCAGAGCAACCTGAACAAAATAATTTAAAGCATACTTTAAGTAAATGGAGCAGAATCAATGAACTTATAGCAAATGCAAATTATAATTATAGCTTGTGGTATTTTCATTTGGGAAAGAAAATGTTGTTTAACAGAGGAGCCGAATAATTAAAAATGTTATGCAATATCGAGCCAATATCTTAACTGCACAGTATGCTATGGATGCAGACAAAAGAAATATTCATTATTTCATGATTTGGAGTCTTTATCTTGATACAGAAAGTATGCATGTATATGGCGGATGTAGAAAGGCATTCCAAAGATAAAAGGGAATGAAGAAAAAACCTTCTCGGAAATTCATCAAAGTCATCATGTACATCTTTGAACCTGCGAATGATATCTTGTAATGACGCTGAAACAAAGAAATACTGCTGCTTCAGTCGCAGTTCCTTCCCCTGTAAAACAACAGCTAAAAGAAATGAATAATTTGCATTTGAGTTGGAAAAGATAAAGCTCTAATGATAAGTTCAGATAAACCAGTCAATCACAGAAATTTGGATGTCCTATTTTAGGTTGACCTTACTTCTAAGTAAAGCCGTGTGTGTAAATACCATTCAAGAAATTTAAATACAGTTTTCACTCTTTCACTGATGAGTTCCAAGAAAGATTCAAAACATATTTGGAGAGATTCTAAGTCTATTTTCCCTTTCTCCTTCTACCTGTAACCAAATCAAAACTAGGGCTAGCAACTTGATCCAACAGTTGATTAAGCTACTTAACCTGCCCCACATTTGGATGGAGACAGACCCTAATAGCGCATAGTTGCATGAAGCAGGAGAATGGTAGGGACTGCCTAGGAGAGCGCTTATAGATTTTATCTATAAGCTATCCTAGGAAATGTTTTCTTTTACATAGTTGAAATGCATATGTTAAAACTTAAAATATGAAAAAATATTAAAGATCATTGCCAATCACAAATTGTGTTTTCTATTTGTTGTAAATAAGAATAAATATTATGTAAATACATAGTACTCTTATGAATTTGAGTTTTTTTTTTTTTAATTAATGTTGCACTTTTTACTTCATTCACTTTCCACAGGATTGTAAATTTAAATAATTTGATGGTGGTATAGATTTTCTTTTCGTCATGGTAGCTTTTCTTTTGTTTCTTTGTCATTCATGTGTGAGCAATCATTTCACAATTTGACCTGCAATTTAGTCTTGAAGGAACACGGTTCTAATGTGCTTTTTGCTATGAACCATAGAGTCGTGGTTCTGGAATAGAATTGCCACCACCAACACGTGATCCCGATAAGGGCTCCAGCATGGAAATTAAAAATGGAAAAGAAATCAAACTACGGATAGGCAGGCACCACTAATTGATTACTCATGATTAAATACATTTATAACCCAAAACCAAGACATATATAAGTGGGAGAAATGCATTGTCTTCAATATTTTCTTTAGAAGATTGTTCCGAAATGTAGGTATATTGATCCAAGATGTAGGTAAGTAAAGGACCTAAGCAATGGAGGCTCGCACTCCAATATGTAAAATCACTGGAAGTGGAGGTGAGAGCTCAAGGCAGCTTGAAAGTTTAGCCAGGGACGGGATAGGAGATGAGTTTGATAGCACAAGAATTTGCCACAAGCTGTGGATAAACTCTTTATATGTGGGAGCTGAAAAAGGGGTATACCTAACCTGAGAACAGATGGCTCTTCTTTGTTGCCTCTACAAATTAGAGAGACAGACTACTCTGCAAATCCCAAGTTCAGATTTCGGAGTTCATATCAGAAAATTACAAAGATTGGTGTAAAATACAGGGAATTGTATTATAGAACCCTTTCCCAAAAGGCGGAAGAGAATGACTATTCATAACTATTATCTTAACATCAAAGAAGAGTTCGACCCAAATATCAAGTGGTAGGTATGATACGCACTTCAAGATGTTAGGTGTCTTGGTTAACACGCCCCCCCCCCCCCCCTCTCTCTCTCTCTATAACTGGTCAAGTTGAGGCCACTCTCGTGAATGACAAAAAAACCAGACTCCATTGGCAAACCACCCGTCCTAGCCTTAAAGTCACATGCCTGCCTTGATCCTGAGCGAAGGTACATAGGTCCTACTCCCAACCTAAAGTACCTTGAATGATTGTTTATTGTTAGATAGCTTAATATACATTGTTGGGCCTATTTCTTAATAACTTAAGCTTTTGAGAAAAATGATAACTTAACATAGTATCAGAGCTCTGGTTCTATGAGTTCTTAATTAAGCTATTAGAAAAATTGGTAACTTAACATGGTATCAGAGTTCTGGTTCCACGAGATCTTGAATTCAAGTCTCATGATGTGTTTTCTTGTTATATTTGTTATTGTGTGTTAGTTTTATTATGATTATTATTCGGTATGATTGAGCACACCATATCTTATTGTATATCTTCATTTATCTATAAATAAACTAGTACGCGCCCTATTAGGTTAACGCCTTCAGTAACCCTAATATTGTCATACTAACATAGTATCAAAGCCACCACCATCACCGGAAGCTCCTCCTTGACTCTAGCCCTAGCCGCCGACCACCCAAACCACCTCCATCATAACCGAAATCACCACTTCCTCCCCACCAGCGCCGAAACCCACCAACATCACCACCACCAGTGCCGACATCCACCCTAACCCCTTCCATAGTCGCCGAAACCCCCTACAACCACCACTACCAGCACCGAACTACACCCAAACCTCCGTAACCCACCCAAATCAACACCACCAGCGCCGACATCCACCCAAACCTCTTCTATAGTCGCCAAAACCCCCTAACACCACCACTACCAGCGCCAAAATCTACCTCCGCCTCCCCCACAAGCGCCGAAAACTCCAAAACTAGTCCC
>JAULJZ010176944.1:0-23178 GCA_032270985.1 Heliamphora pulchella
TGACCCATAATCTCAAGACCTTCTTGCATTGAGCTTCTGTTATTAAATACTTACCATTTCTCCCCACGTTAAGATTCTCGATACTTGCCAATTAAATTTAATTACTGACAATTTAATTTAATCAGCATCTTGATATTCCTTAAGCCCTTCCACTTAACTTATTTGACCGCCGAATAATTAAATCCACTTGCAGAGTTTGGCTCGGTCAAAACTTATAAGCATCCTTAAGGGGGTATCGTCAATTTTGATCTTTCGAGACGTGAATTCCGTCAATAATTAATATTTTTTATATAAATAATACCGCTATCCAATTCACTGGGAATATAGACCCATATAAGATCGCACCCTCTAATGAATAAAAACAATGAATATTAAATATATGCAAATCAATAATTATTTCAGGATTGAGAGATTAAGCACTATTCATAATAACCTTGGAGTGTAAATTAATTTATATAGTCAGTATAAAATTAATTACCCAAAATGTCCCGTTCAATACACACAAAGTGTACTGGAACAGAGAGTCGGAACAATAAACGACGCTATTATCTATTCTTCGTAACTAAGACAGGCCTACTAAAACTCTATGCCACAGTCGTACCGATAGTATGTCCATTTTCATCTAAACTGTGAACATAAAACTTATATTCTGTAAGAACTTAACATCTGATCTTCTGTGTGTAAGCCGTACTCTACACACCAGATTAAATACTATACAGAATATTGGACATCCATGCATAACAAATAAATGATACATATACATTACTCACAAAGATTCTCATAAGAAAAATTAATTTTATTAAAATAAAATTAAATACTAAAAATATGTTTTTCAGTATACCAATCCTAACAATCTCCCACTTATACTCAAAACCATGCTGCCATACATATGACTCCCATGCCCTCTACATAACTATCAAAAATCTTAGCCGGTAAGCTCTTTATAAAGGGATCTGTAAGGTTGTCTCCTGATGCAATCTTGATCACAGCATCATCACCTCTCTGTACAATTTCTCGTATCTGGTGATACTTACGCTCAATGTGCTTACCTTTCTTATGGACCCTTGACTCCTTCAAGTTTGCAACCGCTCCGTTATTATCACAGTAAAGTGTAATAACCGACTAAATTGAAGGTACCACATCAAGATCCAATAGGAAGTTTCGGAGCCAAACGACCTCCTTAGCTGCTTCAAAAGCTGCCACATATTCGGCCTCCATGGTGGAATCAATAACGTAGGACTGCTTGATACTCCTCCAACTTATAGCTCCACCTCCTAAGGTAAACACATATCCTGAGGTAGACTTACGAAAATCCGTATCAGACCGTAAATCTGAGTTTGTATACCCCAAAGGTACTAGACTGTCTTTCTGGTAAACCAACATATAATCCTTAGTCCTTTTCAGGTACTTAATTATATTTTTTACCGCAGTCCAATGCTCCTGTCCTGGGTTAAACTGATATCTGCTAATCATGCCAACGACAAAGCGGATGTCAGGTCTAGTGCAAAATATAGCATACATGAGGCTTCCTACTGCCGAAGCATAAAGAACTGCCTTCATCTTTTCTATCTCATCAGGTGTCTTAGGACACTGATCCTTGGATAGAGTGATTCCATGCCTGAAAGGGAGAAATCTTTTCTTGGAATCCAACATGTTAAAACGAGTAAGGATATCATCGATATACTTTGCTTGTGATAATCCCAACATCCTTTGTTTCCGATCTCGAACAAGCTTGATCCCAAGGATGTGACTGGCTTCTCCCAAGTCCTTCATATCGAATTGCCCAAATAACCATGCTGAAATCGTAGATAATGCCCCCACATCTTTTTCGATGAGAAAGATATTGTCTACATAAAGTACTAGAAAGATCACTACGCTTCCGTCATGCTTCTTGTCCACACAGGACTCATCCAGACTTTGATGAAAATCATAAGACTTTATAGCTTGATCAAATCGAGTGTTCCAAGACCTCGATGCCTGCTTAAATCCATAAATAGATCTCTTAGCTTACACAACATGTGCTTATGGCCCTTTTCAATGAATCCGTCTGATTGTATCATATAGATACACTCGTCAAGACTTCCGTTAAGGAAATCTGTCTTGACGTCCATTTGCCAGAATTTGTAATCGAAATGTGTGAAAATAGATAAGAGAATCCGGATAGACTTAAGCATGGCTACCGATGAAAAGGTTTTCTCATAGTCGATCCCTTCTTTCTGAGTGAACCCTTTAGCAGCAAGCCTAGCTTTAAAGGTTTCAACCTTTCCGTTTGCTCCTCTCTTCATCTTGTAAATCCACTTACATCTAATGGGTTTTATACCTTCGGGTGGTTCTACAAGTTTCCAGACCTGATTAGAATACATAGATTCCATCTCCGAATTCATAACCTTTTGCTGAAGATCTGCATCTTTGTCTTGTAGTGCTTCATTATAGTTACAGGGCTCGGTATCTAGTTCTACTGGGATCTTGTCAAACGACTCTCCCAAGAACATATACCGATCAGGTTGATGAACAACCCTCCCACTACGATGAGGCGCTACCTGTGTCTGTGTACTACCAGTAATAGGCTGTGCAGAATATAAACACTGTGCATAAGCACCATGTTCTTGATTTCACCTGTCCGAATAATCCTCCCACTACGACGAGGTAATGGAATATCAGTGAGTTGTGATTCCTCTTCCGTTCTACTGGTATTTTTTCTCAGTTCTTCCAGAATAATATTGCTTTTGGGCCTGTGATGCATGATATAATCCTCTTCCAAGAATCAGGCATTGGTGCTAACAATGACCTTTTGATCCTTAGGATTATAAAATAAACCACCTTTCGTTCCCTTGGGATACCCCACAAAGAAATAGACTTTCGTCCTCGGTTCCAACTTACCCGTGTTCCCTTTCAGCACATGTGCTAGACACCCCCAAATCCGAATATGTTTCAGGCTAAGCTTAGGCCATGTCTAAAATTTTGTGGGAGTAGAAGGTACTGACTTAGAAGGTACCAAATTCAGAATATAAGTCGCTGTCTCTAAAGCGAGTTCCAAAAACGAATCTGGTAAACCTGAATAACTCATCATAGACCTTACCATCTCTATAAGAGTCCTATTCTTTCTTTCTACTACACCATTTTGCTGTGGAGTGTCAGGTGCAGTCAACTGGAATGTAATCCCCTCTAATGACAAGTAGTCCTTAAACTCTCCAAAGAGGTATTCCCCACCACAGTCGGATCGTAGTGATTTGATACTTTTACCTAGACGCTTCTCCACCTCCACCTTGAATTCTTTGAATTTCTCAAAGCATTCAGACTTACGGTGCATCAAGTAAATGTATCCATACCTTGAGTAGTCATCAATGAAACTGACGAAGTACTCAAAGCCACCTTTAGGCCGGATTGTCATAAGACCACACACATCAGAATGAACAAGCTCCAACGGTTCTTTAGCTCTATAGCCTTTGGCCGAAAAGGGCCTCTTAGTTATCTACCCTCTAAGCAAGATTCACAGACTGAAAATGCCTCACTTTCAATGAACTCAAAGGTCCATCTGCTACCAGTCTGTTTATCTTTTTAAGATTTATATGACCTAAGCGTAAGTGCTAAAGAAACTTTTAGTTCATTAAAAAATGAAACTTTCTCTTATATAGTAATATAGATGTATTATTCGTTTCAGTTAGTTGCAGTGTATGAGAGATTAGAGTAATAATATAAAGATCATCCACAATGTACCAGAACAGATAACCCGTTTATTATCCTTAATAACCACAGAGTTATTAAAATAAACCAAATATCCGTCTTTAGCCAATCCAGAAATGAAAAATAAGTTCCTTCTAATGGCAGGTACATAAAGCCAATCTCTCAATATTAAAACTCGATCTCTACCAAAACTAAGAGTGACATCTTCTACTGCAACTGCTGTTACCTTTGTACTATTGCCCATATGTAGGTAAATCTTCTCATCACTAAGTTGTTGGGTTTCCTAGAACTCCTGCAATGAATTGCAGTCATGATTAGGGGCTCCCATATCTACACACCAGGTATCGGTAGATAACACCGCTAAACATATTTTCACAACCAGTGAACATAAATTACCCTGTTTGTTCTGCCTTTTGAGAAATACTGGACATAACTTTTTCCATGCCGGGTCTGGTGGCAGTGAAAACATCTGCCTTTCGTCTTTTTCACACCAGTTCGTGGTCTACTAACTACCTTGGAAACTGTGTCTCCCTATTTCTGAACATTTTTCCTTTTCATACCATTCGGCCCAAAGAAATAATCTTTTTGAGAAACAAACACATTTTCTAGTATTGAAGGAATACCATTTGTAGTTAAAGCTATATCCAAGTTACATTTTCAGTCAACAAGATTTGGTCTCGTAAGTTTGTTTTCTTTGAGTATTAAAACGAGTGGATTGAAAGCCATTTAATCATGAGAATCACATAATTAAAAATACCGTTAATTATGATGAGTAAAACTTTGAATTCATTTTAATTTGGTTCCCTCTACCATTTTAAAATTAATTCATTAGTAGCTTGCTAACCTGAGAATAGTATGCCACGATGGGAGGACGTGTAACTATCCATCATAAAACCAGACAGGCCAATTCTTTTTAATTTTACTATAGGTAACTGACCATGCCAAGTAAAATTAAATAGCTGACATAGCTTCAGTCCAGCATATAATAGCTGTGACTTAGATAGAGAGTATACTATTATATACAGTTAAGTGTTAACCATCACCTAATCCCAAATCAATCACTTCGCAATGAACCCTTTAAATGGAGAAGTGATCCACACTAACAATTATCCAGAATCATCCATAAAGGAGGTTTGTACTGGCAATATCGCAATTAATGTCACGCCCCAAAATTCGGGGTCACGTGAAAATTCACCAAATACCAGTTTTATGAAAATAAGTTTTCATACATTTAAATTCACATGTTGAAATCAAATGAAAACCCAACATGCATCTCTCTTAAACAGTAAACATCCTGCATATCATGCATAAGTATATTGCCCAGAGGCATATAAACGTTCCTTCAACAGGCATACAAAAAGGAAAACTAGTAAAGTCTTCCACCATCACAGGCACCACTAGATCAACTCCCCGTGATCATCAACCTCCAAACCTAAAAATGATTTTACAGCAAAAATCCCACACCGTGAGCCGAAGCCCAATAGAAACAGACTATAAAGCTGCAAAGCAAGATATACAATCATATGGTGGGAGCTAACTCAACCACAAAGCCCAAAAAGGTTTTCCGTCCCGAAAACCATAAGTTTTCCATCAGGCTAACACGAGCCTGCAAACGGTTTAACGTTATAAAACCCCACATTTTTACCTTCAAAACCATGCATATCAACAATGCAAATAACGTTTTCACAGTTAAAGAAAAGTAGTAACCAAAACGTTATATTCCACCCGGATCACACACCGAGAAAAGAGAAAAGATATTTTTCACTCGGAATACACACAGCCGAGGAAAATAAACCGATAAAACAGTATGCTCTACTCAGACCACACAGTCAAGGAGAAAGATAAAATGAATCCTATATACCGACTCCGTCACTAGGGGACAGATGTAGAAACTACAAACTCCTGCCCCTTTACCCAATCCCTACCCATCGTAGGACCAGTTAGGTAAATGCAAGTTCTATACGAAGCCACCACAAAGTAAACCTTAATTTACGGGCCCGAAACCCGAGGGTACAAAGCACCCAACCGCTTAATTTACGGGGACTAGCCCGAATGTACAAAAGTATATACTCTGCGCACGTTTCTGGACTTAAACCAAGGGCAACTCGTGCCAAATACCCGCTATCCCGGTACATCTATAGGATCATTTTACAAAACCAAAACGTTTTCACATTTATACCAAGATCCATCCATCAACATGGAGATCAAGTAAACATATAGATCCATCCATTAACATGGAGATCAAACAAACATGTAAAAACAAACACTTTTATCAAATGTTTTCAAGGTTGAGCCCCAACCCCAAGGGTCATCTCCAAACCCCCAAAAGAAAACATATTTTCTAAAGTTTTCGTAAAAACTTCTTTTTCACACCATCCTTTTTAAAACTAACCTCTTCAACGCGAGATCTCATGAATCCATCGTCTCAAAACCATTCGAGGAAAGCGAGGAAAACCAAAACCCAACCACCGAACCACCAAAACAACACCAATAGCCCACACAGAACTCCAGTCGACTGGCCCAAGCCCCCAGTTGATTGAAAAACTCTCTGAAAAAAGAGAATCAAAATAGAAAGAATTTCTGTCAACTGTCCTCCCAAGTCCAGTCGACTGAACGCCCAAAAAGAAGACCTAGTCGACTGAAATTATGATCCAGTTGACTGATCTTGCCCAGAAAATGTTTTAAGCTACAATTTTTGCCTCCAAGCCTCAAATCAAGCCGCCAAACACCCATCAAACACCCTCGGACATCCACATGCCCAAGCCCTACACCAAAACCTCGAAAGGAAACTCTCAAGATACATTTCAATCCACCGAAAATGACGAAAAACGGTTTTAACCCAAAACCAGTTTTAAAACATAAATTACCTTTCATGCATTTTTAAATGGTGAAACAGCACAAGATTACATATAACACCCTTAAACATCTATACAGTCTAGAATCCTACCTCGGTGAGTCAAAAACTCGACCCCTCGATCCACATGTAAAATCGAGTTTCGTCGGAATGAAATTCCGTCCAAATGGATGCGTAGAGCACGATGCCTATAACAAGGATCGGCTGTTGGTCCGTCAAAAACCAAGCCCCGAGCCCCCGAGAAGTTAGAGAGAAGGCAGAGTGAAAAAGGAGGAAACTTAGTCGTTAAGTTTTGAAAATATCTTTTGAAAATATTTAACTCCAGATATTTATAGGCCCCCCAAAATATCTTTTTTTTTTCAAAATTTTGAAATTCGCACCGTAACTCCCCGCAGGCCCCGGGACTAACCCCGCATGCTTATTTAAACCAAAACAAGCATCAAAACGCATATAAGCATATTAAAGCAAAAATGCCAAAACGTTAAAAAAACACCGAATAAGTATATATATCAAAATGAAATGGTATAGGGTCTCACAACTCTCCCGCCTTAACGAATTTCGTCCCCAAAATTCACTACAAGGTCACAAGGTAAACAACTCCA
This sequence comes from Heliamphora pulchella, assembly GCA_032270985.1. Lineage (NCBI taxonomy): Eukaryota > Viridiplantae > Streptophyta > Magnoliopsida > Ericales > Sarraceniaceae > Heliamphora > Heliamphora pulchella. Next base: position 7,141 of record JAULJZ010176944.1, read on the forward strand.
GATATCTAGCACGAACCCCAGACTCAAGCTCCTAAGTCGCTTTCTCAACCCCGTGATGAAGCCACTGACCTTTGACATAAGCTATCGTTCTCTCTCGAAACACTTGTTCCTTCGTATCTAGAATCTTCACAAGACGCTTCTCATATGTGATATCCTCATGAACTCGTAACTCGGCCCAATCCAGAACATGTGAAGGATCAGGATCATACTTCCGAAGCATAGAAATGTGAAACACGTTGTGCACGGATGCTAACTGAGGCGGTAAGGCCAGACAGTATGCTACCACGCCAATCCTTTCCAGGATCTCGAATGATCTAACAAAGCGTGGAGATAACTTCCCACTACGGCCAAATCTCATCAACCCTCTACGTGGCAAGACCTTCATAAACACATGATCTCCTACTACAAACTCCAAAGGTCTCCTCCTCTAATCTGCATAGCTCTTCTGGCGACTCTAAGCTGTCAATAGACGTTGACGAATCACTGCAATCTTCTCAGTCATCTCCTGCACTAGGTCAGGTCCAAAATAGTGGTCTCACCCACATCTGTCCAACACACCGGCGATCTACCTGGCCTACCATACAGAGCCTCATATGGTGCCATCCCAATACTGGACTGATAACTATTGTTATATGTAAACTCTGCTAATTATAGATGATCCCCACAAGAACCCCGAAAATCAAGCACACAGGCTCTCAACATGTCCTCCAAAATCTGGATGGTCCTCTAAGACTGACCATCGGTCTGTGGTGGAAAGTTGTGCTGAAAGTTAAGCTCGTCCCCAAAGCCATCTGAAGACTCTGCCAAAAGCACGATGTAAAGAGCGAGTCTCGATCAGAAACAGTAGTCATCGATACTCCGTGTAGTCGGACTATCTCCCGAACATACAACCCACCCAATCTGTCCATGGAATCCCTCACTCGAATGGGAAGAAAATGTGCCGACTTAGTCAGCCTATCCACCACAACCCAAACAGCATCATGTCCAGCTGGCAATCGAGTAAGTCCGGATACAAAATCCATCGTGATATTCTCCCACCTCTACTCAAACATAGGCAACGGCTGTAACATTCCTGCTGGTCTCTGGTGTTCCACCTTTACTTGCTACAAGTAAGGCATTGAGAAACGAATCGGATCACATCTCTCTTCATTCCTGTCCACCAGAATTGACGACGCAAATCATGATACATCTTCGTGCCTCCTGGATGCACTACAAGACGTGAGTGATGAAACTCATGTAGCACCCCAGCACGGCGCGACTCTGGCACAAACAGTCGCCCTGTCAACCTCAAACTCTGATATGAACCCACCACCCATCCTGCTGTGTCCTTTCCACTGGCAATGCGGTCCCATATCATCTGAGCCTCCTGATCGATTTGTTGAGCCTCTAACACGCGTGCAACCAATGCGGGCTGTGAAGCTACTGAATATAAAGTCACACCTGTCTCGGTCTCCTCGAGACACAGATCAAACTCCCCTACATCTCTAAGCATATCCCATTCTAGTATAGCCACAAAAGCTAACGAACCATGAGATCTCCTACTAAGCGGGTCAGCTACGACATTTGCCTTTCCCAAGTGGTACTGCAAATCAAAGTCGTAGCCACCCAACAACTCCATCCATCGTCGTTGGCAAAGATTCAAGTCTTTCGGCAAAAATAAGTATTTTAAGCTCTTGTGATCAGAAAAAACCTCGAAGTGCTCACCATATAGATAATGCCGCCATGTCTTCAAGGCGAAGACTACGGCTGCCAACTCCAAATCATGCGTCGGGTAGTTCTTCTCGTGTTTCTTCAACTGTCGTGAGCCGTAGGCTAGAACCTTACCTCTATGCATCAATACACAGCACAAACCATCGTGTGATGCGTCGCAATATACTGTATACCCCAGGCCTTGCTTTGGAATAATCAACACTGGTGCACTGGTCAATCTCTTCTTCAGCTCCTGGAAAGATGACTCACAGGACTCGCTCCACACGAACACAACTCCCTTTCGCGTCAGACGCGTCATAGGTGCTGCCAACCTGGAAAAGTCCTTGACGAATTGTCGATAATAACCTGCCAAACCAGGAAGTTGCGGATCTCAAAGATGTTCTTCGATCTCTACCAATCCATCGCAGCATCAGTCTTCGACGAGTCCACTAATACCGCATCCCTTGACACCACGTGCCTAAGAAATCTCACCTCTGACATCTAAAATTCGCACTTCTCGAACTTCGCATACAAGCGATGTTCTCTCAAAAGTTACAAGACAACATGCAGATGCTCCTCATGCATCTCCCTCGTGGGTGAATAGATCAGAATGTCATCCATGAATACCACCGCAAAACTATCCAGATAAAGGTGGAAGATACGGTTCATCAAACCCATAAAAGTTGCAGGGGCATTCGTCAAACCGAACGGCATGACCAGAAACTCGTAGTGACCATAACGAGTCCGAAAGGCGATCTTCGCTATGTCCTCTTCTCTAATCCTCAACTGATGATACCCTGACCTCAAGTCAATCTTCGAAAAGCAGTGCGATCCCTTCAGCTGATCAAACAAGTCATCAATCCTAGGTATAGGATACTTGTTCTTCACTGTCACCTGATTTAGCTTCTTGTAATCTATGTACAGTCTCAAGGACTCATCCTTCTTCTTTGCAAAAAGAGCTAGAGCTCCCCACGGAGACGTACTCGGTCGTACAAACCCCTTATCTAGCAACTCCTGCAACTGCACCTTGTGTTCTCGCAACTCAACAAGTGCGAAGCCATACGATGGCATAGAGATGGGAGCAGCTCCTAGAATAAGATCAATAGAGAACTCCACATCTCAGCTTGACGGTAACTCAAACAGATCATCAGGAAAGACATCTGGGTAATCACAGACCATAGGAGGTAGCTCCCCTCGAACCTCACCCAGCCCATCCAACCTGAGAGCAGAAAAGAGGAAACCTAAGTTCCCTCGAACCCGAGCATCACCGGGTATAGACGCCAAGCCCTCATCCCGATCACCCACAAAGTAGAAGCAGTCACCCTCTGGCGTACAAATTGACACTCTCTGTCGCTCATAATCTATAAAGGACGATAGGTAGTCAGCCCGTCCATCCCTAGGATGACATCAAACGTGGTCATGTCTAGAATGATAAAATCAAACTCTAAACAACGACTGACGACTCCTAACTCACAAGATCTGCAAACTCTACTCAACACCACATTCCCGCTGATTGGGGTCTCTACGCTCAATGCACTACCCAACGGGTCTATCCGTAACCCCAATGCAGATGCAAAGCCAGAAGAGATAAAAGAATGTGATGCTCTTGTGTCGATGAGAACACTGGCCCATGATCTAAAGACCAAAAGAGTAGCTCTGATCATGGCTGGAGTAGCTGCAACATCGGATGCAATTGGTGCTTTGGAAGCACTGCGATCAGCAAGAACATAAGCCCTGGCCTGCGGTGGTCTGGTCTGCCCAACATAACCCTAAGTCGTCGACTGCCTCACAGACTGAGCTGAAGTACCTCCTTCTGCAAACCTAGACGTCTGGGCCCTAGGTTGCTGAGGAGTCAGCCGTCCTTGCGCAGATGGAGCAGTTAGTGCTCCGGTCGCACCCTAGGAACTCCCTTCCTGAGGACAAAACTTACGAATGTGCCCAGACTGACCACACCCAAAGCATACTGGTGGGTCTCTCACCTGTGACTGGACAGACGCTGAACTCTGTACCTGGCCTTTCTGCGGGCACTCAACTGAACGATGCCCCGACTGTCCGCATCGATAACAAATCAGCCCTCTCTGCTCTGGCCTTCCTACCGAGGCCACTGAAGGTGCAGGTGTGGACGACTGCGGCTGATATGATTCGATAAAATGTGAACTCATACCCGACGGCCTCCGACGCTTGTTCCTGCGCCCCTGAAGCTGTGTGCCTCCATCACTCTACTGGCCCTTGCCCTCTCTAACTCTGGACTCTCTGCCAATGAGTTCTCTACTCGGATAGTAGCTTCCACCAAAGCGATGTACACGTCTAAACCCAGAGCTACAACCCTTTCCTTAATGGAAGGTCGAAGGCCTTTCTCAAACCTCCTAGTGCGCAACTCCTCTCTAGATACCATCTTAGCTGCGAACCGCGACAGATTCGCTAGCTTGGCCTCATACTAAACCACAGAAAGATTCCCCTAAACAAGAGAGAGGAACTCCTCTCGGTATGTATCTTTCAAAGATCTCGGGAAATACTTCTCCAAGAAGACTCTCATGAAAGCGGCCCACGTGTCATTCACCGTGGTCTTGGCAAACTTTCACCATTCCCTAGCATTTTCCCACAGTTGGAACACTGCCAATCTCATGCACAAAGCATCCTCCTCAATATCTAGAGTATCGAAGATTGCTGTGGTCACTTCCAACCACTCGGTAGCAACTTTGGGGTCCAGCACCCCAGAAAAGGTCAGAGGGTCCAACCGGCGAAATTCCCTCATTCCCACAGAGGCTCTTGGCTCAGGAGCCCTCACTCTAGCCCTGGATGCCTCAGCCATCGCTCTCATAATGACAAGCATCTCCTGCATGACGTTAGCACCACCCACTTGTTCCTGTTGGGCATGAACGTCTCCCTCCTTTGGAACCTGAACATAAGCACGACCTCGGCCACGGCCTCGGCCACGACCCCATCCCCGCACTCCTCGCGTGGACATAATTCTATACAGAGCAGATAATAGGATAAGCTTTTCTACTGCATGTTATTTCTAACATCAACACATAACGCACATAAGCATGCTAGCACGTAGCCACTTAAAGTTAAGTAAACGCGTCTCACATACCAAGGAGAACCAACAAGACGGACTCGTCCATTTGGATAACCTATTTAGATTCCTTGCTAGAAAACATGCCGGCCAAACGCGCGTTTAACTTGGCTCCCAAATTTGTTAGTCCAAACACCCTAAGGTAAGACTCATCAATCTTGAGATCCAACCTCCATACCCATATATGCACAAACAATCTTGCTAAAAAGGCTAACATCATGTTATAAGGATATTTATACACATGCAAGCAAGCATCAGTAATAAACCTCACCAGGTGATAAACCCTCTTCCCATAGCTCTTAGGTATTTGAACCCAGAGCTCTAATACCAAGTTGTCACGCCCCAAAATCCCGGGTCACGTGAAAATCCACCAACACTAGTTTTATGAAAATAAGTTTTCATACATTCAAATCCACCTGGGTAAATCAAATGAAAACCCAACATGCATCTCTCATAAATAGTAAATATCCTGTATATCATGCATAAGTATATTACCTAGAGGCGTACAAACGTGCCTTTAAAAGGCATACAAAAAGAAAAACTAGTGAAGACTTCCACCATCACAGGAACCACTAGATCAACTCCTCGTGATCATCAACCTCCAAACCTGAAAATAATTTTACAGCAAAAATCTCACATCGTGAACCGAAGCCCAATAGAAATAGACTATAAAGCTGCAAAACAGGATATGCAATCATATGGTGGGAGCTAACTCAACCACAAAGCCCAAAAAGGTTTTTCGTCCCGAAAATCACAAGTTTTCCATCAGGCTAACACGAGCCTGCAAACAGTTTTACGTCATAAAATCCCACATTTCTACCTTTAAAACCATGCATATAACAATGCAAATAACGTTTTCACAATTAAATAAAAACAGTAACCAAAACGTTATATTCCACCCGGATCACACACCGAGGAAAGAGAAAAGATATTTTCCACTCGGAACACGTACAGCCGAGGAAAATAAATCGGTAAAATAGTATGCTCCACTCAGGCCACACAGCCGAGGAGAAAGATAAAATGAATCCTATGTACCGACTCCGTCACAAGGGGACAGATGTAGTAACTACAGACTCCTGCACCTTTACCCAATCCCTACACATCGTAGGACCAGTTATGTAAATGCAAGTTTTATACGAAGCCACCTCAATGTAAAGCTTAATTTATGGGCCCGAAACCAGAGGGTACAAAGCACCCAATCACTTAATTTACGGGGACTAGCCCAAAGATACAAAGCGCCTACTTTACGCATGTTTTCGAACTTACACCGAGGGAAACTTATGCCAAATACGCGCTATCCTGGTACATCTAGAGGATCATTTTACAAAACCAAAATGTTTTCACATTTATACCAAGATCCATCCATCAACATGGAGATCAAGCAAACATATAGATCCATCTATTAACCTGGAGATCAAACAAAATATGTAAAAACATGAGTTTCAAATCTATACAACATATGTATAAAAAAAACGAGATCCAATCCATCTACCATGGAGATCAACAGGTATGTAAAAACACACACTTTTATCAGACGTTTTCAAGGTTGAGCCCCAACCCCAAGGGTCAGCTCCAAACCCCCAAAAGAAAACATATTTTCTAATGTTTTCATAAAAACTTCTTTTTCACACCATCCTTTTTAAAACCAATCTTTGCAACACGAGATCTCACGAATCTATCATCTCAAAACCATTCGAGGAAAGCGAGGAAAACCAAAACTCAACCATCGAACCACCAAAACAACACCAACCGCTCACACAGGACCCCAAACGACTGGCCCAAGCCCCCAGTCGACTGAAAAACTCTCTGGAAAAAGAGAATAAAAACAGAAGGAATTTCAGTCGACTGACCTCCCAAGTCCAATCAACTGAACGCCTAAAAAGATGATCCAGTGACTGAAATTATGATCCAGTCGACTAATCCTGCCATGAAAATGTTTTATGCCACGATTTTTGCCTCAAAGCCTTAAATCAAGCCTCCAAACACCCATCAAATACCCTCGGACATCCACATGCCCAAGCCTTACACCAAAATCTCGAAAGGAAACTCTTGAAACACATTTTCATCCACCAAAAATGACGAAAAACTATTTTAACCCAAAATCGGATTTAAAATATAAATCACCTTTCATGCGTTTTTAAACGGTGAAACAGCTTAAGATTACATATAACATCCTTAAACATCTATACAGTCTAGAATCCTACCTCGGTGAGTCAAAAACTCGACGCCTCAATGCACGTCCAAAATCGAGCTTCGTCGGAATAAAATTCCATCCGGATGGATACGTAGAGCACGATGCCTATAACAAGAATTGGTTGTTAGACCGTCAAAAACCAAGCCCCGAGCCCCCGAGAAGTTAGAGAGAAGGCAGAAAGAAAAATGAGAAAACTTAGTCGTTAAATTTTAAAAATATCTTTTGAAAATATCTAACTCCAGATATTTATAAGCCCTCCAAAATATCTTTTTTTTTAAAAATTTTAAAATTCACATCGTAACTCCCCGCAGCCCCCAGGACCAACCCCGCATGCTTATTTAAAGCAAAACATGCATCAAAATGCATGTAAGCATATTAAAATGAAAACACCAAAACATTAAAAAAAACACCGAATATGCATATATATCAAAATAAAACGATACAGGGTCTCACAATTAATTTGTCCGATGGGGAGGAAGGCCTTACTGCCAACACGCAGGGTTTAATTGCATTGCTTACAAACTGGTGATGGAGACCACGAGATTGATCTGTGAATAAATTCTCTCTCCCACATAGATTTTTAAAACATGTTTTAGGGTTATAAAAATTCGTTTAAGTAAAATAAATTTATTAATTTCGAAAGCCACACGATCTGAAAGAATCAAATATCTTTCCGTGTGCACGAAGCCAAATATTCTAGTTTATCAAACCGTCTTTTCGTGTTTAAATGTGTAACAAATAAAATTTAATAAATGCACAGTTTTTCCTTTAGCTTTTCAGCTAAGATAGCGATTAAAGATATTTATTTATTTTATTTTTTGTTCCACATTTTTTGAAAAATAATAATTTATTTTGATTGAATATTTTTTTATTTAATTAATTTAAAATCCAGAATTAATTCTCACGTTTTTCTAAGATATTCGATTTTAAAAAAATCATTTTAAACGTGATATTTTATAAAAAAATAAAATATCTAAAAAAATTATTTAATTAATTAATTAATTAAAAAAACTTAATTTTATTTTTTATTACAAAATATTTTAATTAAAACGAAATATTTGAATTAATTAAATAACAGGATAAAACCAATATATATCTCATACGCGCAATTAAAAAAAATTAAATGCAAGATATAATAAAAATATCTCAGTTTTATGATCAAATCGAAACTCTAAAGAGTTTCAGTATCCTATTTAAGATAAATTTTCAGTCTTTCAGTTGCTGCAGAATTTTGTTTGGAATTGTGCCACTGGAATACTGCTGCAACTGTTTGGATTTGCGTTAGTGTTTGTGTTAATTAAAAATACTATTTTGGGTAAACACTTGTGCATGGAAAACCGCATCACCAGCCATGTTGCCTTTTGGAAACAGCCGAAACAGCCTCTTGAATGCTGAAACAGTTTCTCTCAAACAGTGTTGCACATATACAAAACAGTGTTCAAACAACGCTTGGAGATCACGACTGTTATGGAATCACGCTGCAGTGTTTGGATAAACCGCTGCATCATGAAACAACCTTGCAAATTTTCGCTTGCTCACAACTTATTCATAAAAAATAAAAAAAAAACAGTGCGTCGTGTTTGCTTGGGATTTGCCGCTTCACTGTTTTTGTGCCAAAGCAGACTGTTGTGGTTTGGATGCTTTTGATTGGGCGCTTGGCTTGAAAAACTGCTTGCTGTTTGTGGAAAACAGTTTGCGCCACAGCATTAGACCATGTTTGGCGTTGCCGCAGCCAGCTTGCTGAGTTGGCGCTGCTTTGGAAACTTGCCCTTTACAGTTTGTACCGAAAACGCCACTGTTTAAAATGAAAAACTGCTGCCTTTTGCAAAACAGCGCCTGGTTTGGTTGAAAATCACTGCTTTTGTTTTTGCTTTCAAAAAAAATAAAACCGCCGGCTGTCATTTGGGAGTCATGGCGTTGCTGCTCAACGATTTTTCTAATCCCATTCAATGCACATCATGCTTTTTAATCTTCTTGTGATTGCCGCGGCTTGCACAGTGTTCTTCGCTTTTCTTTAATTTTTTTTATTTTATTTTGATAACATAAAAAAATACTAGAAATCAAAAAATAATTTTTACATTGATCCCATGCCTCCGTTGAGTTCACAATCAATCTACCGCGATCAACCCCCGTGGTTAAAAAAAAATTAAATCATCATCCATGCATTCAATCAAACATGAAAATAAACGATATTCATAAAATTCGGATTAGAACACCAGCAAAATAAAGTTAGTAACAGCTCTACAACTACCTGGCCCCCGATAACCGTAAACAAAAAACAAAACGGCTTTGATACTAATTTTTTGGAGGCAATACTACCAAGATCATTGTTTTTGTAAACGATTTTCGGTAAAAAATTAACTGGACGGGCAAACGCCGAAATGAGCTCCTGATAAAACTTTTGACGAAGAACGATCAAAATAAAACCCGTACAACCAAAGTTAATTTAGAAGAATACCTTTTGTCGATCTATTATTCAACTACAATCTGATTCCGAGTTGAAGCACCTATTAGATCTTCTACCGTATTCCCATATGCGATTCTCGAACGTAGTGTAGGCTACGATCCTCTGAAAACTCGTACCGGCAGAACCCAGATATATTTTAATCTTGAAAGACAAAATATGACATATCAAAAATGATATATAACTTGTTCAGCCTACCCGCATATATGTAAGGCCACAGCAGGGACTTGTGGAGTAATTATGAGTAAGACTTCCAGTGGAACACAGATACCTACTAGCGGTTTCTACAATTATGGAAAGACGCAGCGATTTCTGCAATTTTCATAGAACACTGAATTATAGTTCACACCACTAAAAAATTATAATTGCACTCTGACCCAAAATCTCAAGACCTTCTTGCAATGACCTCTTGTTATTAAATACTTATCATTTCTCCCCACGTTAAGATTTTCGAAACCCGCCAATTAAATTTAATTACTGACAATTTAATTTAATCGAAATCTTGATATTCCTTAAGCCCTTTCGCTTAACTAATTTGACCGTCCGATAATTAAATCCACCTACAGGGTTTGGCCCGGTCAAAACTTATAAGCATCCTTAAGGGGGTATCGTCATTCCCAATCTTTCGGGACGTAAATTCCGTCAATAATTAATATTTTTCATATAAATAATACTGCTATCTAACTCACTCGGAATATAGACTCATATAAGATCGCACCCTCTAATGAATCAAAACAACGAATATTAAATATACGCAAATCAATAATTATTTCAGGATTAAGAGGATAAGCACTATTCATAATAACCTTAGAGTGTGAATTAATTTATGTAGTCAATATAAAATTAATGACCCCAAATGTCCCGTTCAATACACACAAAGTGTACTGGCACAGAGAGTCGGAATAATAGACAACGCTATTATCTATTCCCCGTAAGCAAGACAGGCCTACTAAAACTCTGTGCCACAATCGTACCGATGATATGTCCATTTTCATCTAAACTGTAAACATAAAACTTATATTCTTGTAAGAACATAAAATCTGATTTTCTGTGTGTAAGCTGTACTCTACACACCAGATTAAATACTATACAGAATATTGGACATCCATGCATAACAAAGAAATGATACACATACATTACTCATAAAGATTATCATAAAATAGAAAATTAATTTTATTAAAATAAAATTAAATACTAAAAACATGATTTTTAGTATACCAACCCTAACACATAGCCCACACTACGTTCAAGAATCCCATAAGGGAATACAGTAGAAGGTTTGATGGGTGCTTCAACTCGGAATCAAAATCGTAGTTGAAAAATCGACCGGAAAAATGTATTCTTTTAAATTAACTGTGGTTGCACAAGTTTTTATTTTGATCGTTCGACATCCAAAGTTTTATTTGGAGCCCATTTCGGCAATTGTCCGTATAGTTATTTTTTATCGAAAATCGTTTACAAAAACAATGATCTTGGTAGTTTTGTCTCCAACAAATTATTCATCTACTGGTGGAGACTCTAGCTGGTTAGTCATTTTAGATATATTATTAATTGAACAGGTAGTTTTATGAATGTGCAATTTTGAAAATATTTTATATTATACAAGTTAAATGGTTAAATGGTTAAACAGGTACAAAGATTTTTTAAAAAGTACTCATCACGACGAAATAGACCACAAATGAAAGTTTTTAGCAACAAAATTAATAACTTATTTTCGTCTCAAAAAATATTTTTTAATTACAACTTTACTATTTGCAATAGTTTTTTTTGCTGCCAAATATAACCTTTTACAACAAAAATATGTTTTTTTTATCACAAATTATAACCTTCTCCAACAAAAAATATTTATCATCAAAACTTTGTGACAACGATACTTCGTTGCTAATATTACATTACGCGACGAATTATTTCGTTGTCTTAAATTTCTAAATTCGAAACGATAATAGTGGCCGAACAATGAAAAATACTTGTCACTAATACTATCATTTGAGACGAAATTATTTGATGCCATAAATTTCTATTCAAAATTATGATAATTTGTAATGACGAATTCTGAACATAGGCGACAAGTTTCTTCCTAAATACGCAACAAATATTTTCATCACTATGTTTTTTATTGGGCGACAAAATAATAATTTCATCGCGAGCAGGAATTTGCGACGAGACTATGGTGACGAAATATTTTCGTTTCCATTAGTTTTAGCGACGAAATTACTGCTTTTTGAGACGAATCTATTTTGTCTTTAAAGCACCAATTTGTTGTAATGAATTCAACTGCGCATCGGTGAAGGTCTTACTGGCGTAGTATATAGCATGAGGGATGTGATTGACACATTGACCTAAAACAACTCCTACGGCATGATCTGATGCGTCACACATGATCTCAAAAGGTGGAGACCAATCAAGTGACTGCATAATGGGTGCCGTAGAAAGGGACTCTCGGAGCTGCTCAAATGCTCGAAAGCAGGACTCGTCAAAGATGGAGGGTGTGTCCTTCCCAAGAAGATCACATAGTGGTTTGAAAATCTTAGAGAAGTCCTTAATGAACCTACGGTAGAAACCTGCATGCCCTAGGAATGAACGTACCTATTAGACGGAAGCAGGGGGAGGAAGTTTGGAAATGAGGTCGAATTTGGCTTTGTCAACTTCAATCCCCCTTTTTGACACAATATGCCCCAACACTATTCCCTATTGAACAATAAAATGGCTCTATTCCCAGCTGAGCACAAGATTTGTCTCCATACAACGTTTCAGCACTTTCGTTAGATTTTGGAGACAATCTTCGAACGAGGACTCAAATACGGAGAAGTCATTCATAAAGACTTCAAGGAATTTCTCGACCATGTCGAAGAAGATAGCCATCATACACCTTTGAAAGTCGTCGATGCATTACACAAGCCAAAAGGCATATGCCGATAGGCGAAAGTGCCAAATGGATAGGTGATGGTGGTCTTCTCCCGGTCCTCAGGGTAGACTGGTACCTGATTGTACCCGGAGTAACCATCTAAGAAGCAGAAGGAACTTTGGCCTTCTAAGAGTTCTAAGATTTGGTCAAAAAAGGCAGCGGGAAGTGATCTTTCCTAGCGGCAACATTAAACTTTCGGTAGTCAAAATACACCCGCCAATTAGGATTGTGTACTAAAAATCATAGTTTTGAATTTTAGTATTTAATTTTATTTCTTAATAAAATTAATTTTTTTTATTTTATGATAATATTAATAAGTAATGTATGTGTTTCATTATTTATTTAATGTTGTGCATGGGTGTTTTTTATTCTACATAGTATTTAATCTGGTATGTAGAGTTCGGATTACACATAGAAGACCAAATTATCGGTTCATGTAAAATATAAGTTTTGGTTCACTATTTAGATTGAATTAGACATACCATCGGAACAACTATAACACAATGTTTTAGTAGATCTGTCTTAATTACAGGGAACAGTAATTGTTTTAACAATTATTCTAACTCATTGTGCTAGTACACTTTGTGTGTATTGAATAAGAACCAAATTGGGGTAATTAATTTTGTACTGACTTTATAAATTAATCACACCCCATGGTTATTATGAGTGCTTATGCTCTTAATCCTGAAATAATTATTATTTACGTATATTTAATATTCGTTATTTTGATTCATCAGAGGGTGCGATCTTGTATGAGCCTATAATCCCGGTGAGTTAGATAGTGACATTAATTATATGGTGATTATTAATTATTGACGGAATCTACGTCTCAAAAAATTGGAATTGATGATATCCCTTTAATGAAACTTATAAGTTTTGACCGTGCCAAACTCTATAAATGGATTTTATAATCTGAAAGTAAAATAAGTTAAGCGGAAGAGCTAAAGAAATTTTTGAAAAAGCCGATTAAATATAATTATCAGTAATTTAATTTAATCGGTGGGTATTTATAATCTTAGCATGGGAAGAATAAATAAACATTTAATAATAGGAACTCGAATATTCGATTTTGAGAATATGGATGGGAGTGCAATTATAATTATTTACTGGAATGAATTATAATTAATATTTTTATGAAATTGCTTCTAGGTTGAGGTGGGTTTTTATAATTACATTGAGAGTCCAAGTAATATTTACTCTATAGGTCCCTGTTGTAGCCTATTTATATGCTGTTATGAAACCCGATGCCATAATTCATATTATTCAGTCAGTGATTAGGTGACTAGGATTTTCACGTTCTCTGAAAATTCTAAGTCTAATCAAGAAGGTTTATAAAGAACACGATAGATCAAAGCCTACAATTTGTTCGTGTTTGGGAATCGAAAATACAGCAGAAGGCTTGTGTTGGAGATTTAACTAGAAGTCAAAAATCACGGCGAATCGTTGACTGAAAATTGTTACAGCAACCGAAATCATCCAACCATATTTCGAAAGGTATTTTCCTAAACCTTACTTTGGAAGTATTTATAGGTTTTATTTTGATTGTTCGATATCAAAAGTTTTAATCTTGAGCCTCTTTCAACGTTTTTTCGTCCACTTAATTTTTGACTGAAATCATAGACATAATCTTAGGATCTTGGTAGTTTGCCTTTAACACTTAGAAGATACCATGTTCAGCATATAAGCTGCTGTCTCTAATACAAATCTCCAAAACAAATCGGGTAACTCTAAATAACTCATCATAGGCCTTATAATCTCCATAAGAGTCCTATTTTTTTCTTTTTGCTACACCATTTTGCTACGGAGTGCCAAGTGCAGTCAACTAGGATGTAATCCCCTCTACTGACAAGAGATATTTGCCACCACGATCAGACCGTAGTGTCTTGACACATTTTTTCAGACGCCTCTCTGCTTCCCCCTTAAATACTTTGAATTTCTCAAAGCATTTAGAATTACGGTGCATCAAATAAATGTATTTATACCTTGAGTAATCGTCAATAAAAGTGAAAAAATGCTCAAAATGTCCTCTAGCCCGGATAGTCATAGGTCCACATACATTAGAGTGAATGTCACGCCCCAAACACCAGGGTCACGTGAAAGCCCACCAAAACATCTTTTGTGAAAATAAGATTTGCAGTTGAAAAACCATCAACTCAAAAATATTACAACATTTGGATAAGGAACCCCAAGTATATCTCTCATAAACAGAAAACATGCAATCTCGTATATGAATAAGTATATCGCCTCAAGCCATACAAAACCGGCCTTCTGAAACAGGCATCACATGTATAAGTACACGTCCAAAACAGGAAAATTACAGCAAGCTCTCCATCACCACAAGCCTCTAGGTCAACTCCACATGGTCACCTGAAATTGTTTTTACAGCAAAATTCCACGCCGTGAGCCGAAGCCCAATAGAAAAAGACAGTAAAGTCGTAAAGCAGGCTATGCAATTACACACACACAAGCTCACCCACAGGAGCCAAAAAGGTTTTTCTCTCAAAAACCACAAGAGTTCCATCAGCCTGACACAAGCCTCAAACGGTTTTACTTCATAAAACCCCACGTTTCCACCCCTTTAAAACCATGCATATCATCCTCACAGATTTCATGCCACAATTAAAGGAAAACAGTAAATAAACATGATCTTTTTTCACCCGGATCACACAACCGGAAACAAAACGTTATTTTTCCACTCAGAGCACACAACCGAGGAAAATAAAATGATAAAACAGTTTGCTCCACTCGGGTCACACAGCCGAGGAGAATACAGTAAAATGAGATCCTATGTACCGACTCTGCCACACAGACACAGGTAACAACTATAGACTCATGCCCATTACCCTAGTCACCACTTAAGGCCCACTAGATAATGACAAATTCTATACGGAGTCACGACAATGTAATCACTTAGTTTGCGAGACCACAGCCCGAGGGTATTAAGCACCCAACCACTTAGTTTACGGGACCTGAGCACGAGGGTACTAAGCACCCAACCAACCTCGTTTACGGGGACTAACCCGAAGGCACGTAGGGACCTACCCTGCGCACGTTTCTGGACTTACACCGAGAAGCAATGGAAGCCTAACTCAACCAACACACCCATTAACCTGGTACAATTATGGAAAACATTTAAAAACTCACAAAGCAATTTTACATCGCATGTATAAAAGTGATCCAATCCATCTACATGGAGATCTACAAGCATGTAACAACATTGTTTTACAAAACTGAGACTCAACCCCAAGGGTTAGTTCCAAATCTCCAAAAGCGTGTTTTTCACAAAAACACCTCGTTTTCAAACCTCTTTTTTAAAACCACGGTTATCAACATATCCAAATCATGTATAAAACTGAGAAATAGCGTAAAATCCACTTTTACCCAAAACCAAGGTTTATAAACATGAAAATCACATTTAATGTATTTTTCTATCAGGTAAAAACACATATAATTGCATATAACACCCTCATAACAGTAGTAAGTCTAGAATCCTACCTCAAAGAGCTAAAAGCTAGACGCCTCAAATTCCAACCTCGTCGGAACGAGATTATGTCCGGATGGATGTGAAGCCCACGTCGACGAAGCAAGGATCTTCTATCCGACAGCGAAAAACTAAGCTCCGGGCCTCCCAAAAAAGAGATTTGCTTGAAAAAGATATTTTGAGTCTTCAAAAAGATATTTGTTCTCTTTATAGATTTTTGCGCCCAGGA
>JAULJZ010176955.1:0-23177 GCA_032270985.1 Heliamphora pulchella
ATTGCAGGAGTTACTTGGGCAGCTTTTACAGGAGTGTTTCTAGAGAAATACTTCCCAGCTTCGAGGAGAGATTTGTAGAGGGAGGAGTTCTACACTCTTACTCAGGGGGCGATGGATGTCTTGCAGTATGAGTCCAGGTTCACCTGCTTGTCCCGGTTTGCACCTGAGCTGGTGAGCATAGACGAGCTGCGATCTATGAGGTTTGAGCGGGGTCTGAGACCGGCGATCAGAGAGCGTGTGGTGGGGCTAGGACTTCGAGTGTTCACAGAGCTGGTAGAGGCAACAGCGAGGGTGGAGAACACCATGATTGAGATTTGGGCTTCCAAGGAGGCCAGGACACCACAGAGTGGGATGGATACGCAGACAGGTGGGCGTTCCAGTAAGAGGCAGAGGTCTTCTAGTACTAGTTTTCACCCATCTGGGTTACCACAGCAGTTTTCAGCACTAGCACCATCAGTGGCTTCATCTAGGAGGCCAGAGCAGAGGGAGTTGATTTGCTATCAGTGCTGGCAGCCAGGGCATCGTGCGTCAGAGTGCCCACAACTAAGGCAGTCCCAGGGTTCATGGAGTCAGTTGCAAGGGAGGGAACATATTTGCTATAGATGTGGCCAGCACGGACATATTCGCAGAAACTATCCCTAGAGGGAGAGTGCGCCGAGTACAGTGGGCACACCAGAGGTTTTGTATGTGCGGGACCGACGGCAGCACCTAGCAGTTCAGACTTCCCGAGCGACGACATGTGGGGGTGCTTCGATTTAGTCAGTGCGGCAGACGATATCACCGAGTTTTGGCGGACAGGACAGAGTGGGGTTGCTCCAAGTGTATTCTCTTACAGCTCGCGGTTCTTCGAGGGCACCGGTCATGCCGGAGGATGCTGATATGCCTTCAGCGAGCAGAGGTATTTTTTGAGTTTGCAGGCTTTGGGCCAGTTCATCATTGCATCTTTTAGGGGTTGGTTAGGGATCCCGTAGATGGTGTGCTATGTTGTGGCAACGGTTGGTGAGGTTGTGAGGTCAGGAGTGTTGTAGATCCCGAGTGTTAGAGATAGTTGTCCATGGTTTAGGATGCCTGACCCTATTTGACTATATCCTAGGAATGGTTTGGCTGACCATCTCGTGTGCCAGTGTCGGTTTCGATCGACGGTTTGTTCATTGACCTTATTTTGAATTTCGGGGGCAAAATTCCTTTAAGGGGGCTAGAGTTGTGAGACCCTGACCCGTTTTCTTTTTTTGGCGTTTTCGGACGCGCGTAACATGTTTTCTTTCGAGCATGATTTTTTTGCATTTGATGCTTGATCAGGTTTAGATATGCATGCAGGGTAGGTTCTCGGGGCCGTGGGCCGTTGTGGTGCGAATCTCGAAAAATTTTTAAAAAAAGATATTTTGGTGACCTATAAATATCTGGAGTTAGATATTTTCATAAAGATATTTTTCAAAACTTAACTCCTAAGTTTCTCATTTTTCTCTCTGCCTTCTCTCTAACTTCTTGGGGGCCCGAGGCTCAGTTTTCAACGATCCAATAATGGATCCTTGCCTTTGGTGCGGTGGGCTACGCAACCGTCCGGTCAGATTTTGATTCTGACGAAACTTAATTTTGCACGTGGATCGAGGCGTCGAGTTTTAAACTCATCGAGGTAAGATTTTAGACCTGTATGTCTTATAAGGGTGCTATGGGTAATCGGGTGTCTTTTTACAAGTTAAATTGCTATAGATCTGAGTTTGAATCAAGTTAGGTTTTTGGGTTTAAAACCTATTTTTCGTCGATTTCGTGAATAGAATCGGGTATCGGGAGTTTCTTTGAGGTCTTGGTGTTAGGCCTGGGCATGTGGAGGTTCACGGATGTTAAAAAGGGAGTTTCGAGGCTTCGATCTGAGGTTTAGAGGTTGAACCCGTAGTTTAGAACCGTTTCTGGGTTGGGTTCAGTCGACTGAACTCATAGGTTCAGTCGACTGGATCATGTGTTCTTGGGTTTAGTCGACTGGACCTCGAGGGTCAGTCGACTAGACAGTACTTCAGGGCGTTTTAGTGGTTTCTAGTGTGTTGCTCAGTCGACTGGGGGTTGGTTCCAGTCGACTGAAGTGCTGAGGTGTGTGATAGTGGTTCGATGGTTGGGTCTTGGTTTCTGATTGGTGTCCTATGGTATTCAATTGATTAATTTATGGGAATTAGTCGATTCAAATACCTGTGGATCCCTTTTGGGGGTTCGGTTGGTTGTGTCGTGGTTTCTGGGGTTGTGTGGTGGCCTCGTGTGGTCGTGTTGATGCCATCCTCGGGGATGATGAGTTGATGAAATACGGGTGTTTGTTTTGCGTTGAATGTTTGGGCTCGTGTCTCCTTTCGAAAAGGGTCTTGGGCTGTGAATCGTGAGGCTTTTGAGTTTTTAGTTGGCCTTCGGGTTAGGCTTAGTGGTTATACGTGGCTATGTGCTTTTATAACGAGCTTATGCATGTTATAACTATAGTTTATTCATGCATGGATTATGTAATGTGGTTTACATGGCTTTCGATGGCGTTGTGTGTAATGTGGTATATGCTTTAAGACCCTAAGTTTGATAGGCATATGGATGTGGAATTTGAGGAACGAAAGCATGTAGTGCATGTTGCATGGGTGCAGGTTTATGTGAGTCGCGTGTGTAGCATGTGACATGGTTTGTGATACGTAATGATAGTATGTGGTTTTATGCATTTAATTCCTTATTAGGTTATGCATAGGTGTATGGAATGAGATAGATGGTTATGTTAGCTTTGGTTAACGGTGATTACGACAGGGTTCCGACCCTTCGGTTTAAGTCCAAGAAGATTACGACAAGGTTATGGCCCTTCGGTTAAAGCCCATAAAGAAGCATTTGATAGGGCTACGGTCCCTCGGTGCAAGTCCGTAAAGAGGTATTCGTTAGGGCTACAGTCCCTCGGTTAAAGTCCGTAAAGATGCATTGACGGGGGCTACGGTCCATTAGTGAAAGTCTGATAAGATACATGGATTGCATGAATTGCATTATGGGACGGATAGACCAGTTTTTAAATTATTTTAAGAGTCATGTGTATCGCGATCTAAAAACCGTTTTCAAACTATTTTTCAAGACTCCTGTGAGTGAGTCTAATGATGGTTTGTATCATCGCTTTCCCTTACTTGTGAAAACTATTTTAAAGGCTTGAAAGAGAGTCTAAAACTGCACTTTGATCTCTTAGCATGTTTTGTTTATATTGCATGCTTGTCTAGTTTCTGCTGAGCCTTGGCTCACGGTGTGGGATTTTCTTTTCTTCAGGTACCAGTCACGGAGGTTGATCTGCAGGTGCTGAAGAGGTGGAAGAGTTATAGTCTTCCCTTTTTTCGTTTTGTTACATGTATGTTGTAGCATGTTTTTTCGGTGTTGGAACCTTGTAATGTATGCCGTTTGGCGTTTATAGACAATGCATGTATGGTTTATCTTTGAGAGTGTATTCTCGGGTTGGTTGTTTGTGTGCGTTTCACGTGGTCTTGGAGTTTGGGGCATGACAACTTGGTATCAGAGCTCTGGGTGCGAATATCTTTGAGTCGTGGGAAGAGGGTGTACCCCGTGTGAGGCTGATTGCGTGTGTTTGATTGCATGTGTTTACACTCTTTGATAACATGATCGTGTCAGCATGTTAGATATGTGAACGATTTGTATATGTGGGCATGGGGGTTAAATCTTAGGAGTGATAGTCTTGCCTTTGGTGCGGTGGGCTACGCAACCGTCCAGTTAGATTTTGATTCCGGCGAAGCTCGATTTTGCACGTGGATCGAGGCGTCGGGTTTTAAACTCAATGAGGTAGGATTCTAGACCTGTATGTCTTCTAAGGGTTTTATGGGTAATCGGGTGTCTTTTTACCGGTTAGATTGCTGTAGATCTGAGTTTGAATCAAGTTACGTTTTTGGGTTTAAAACCTATTTTTCGTCGATTTCGTGGATAGAATCGGGTATCGAGAGTTTCTTTGAGGTCTTGGTGTTAGGCCTAGGCGTGTGGAGGTTCACGGATGTTAAAAAGTGAGTTTCGAGGTTTCGATCTGAGGTTTGGATGTTGAACCCGTAGCTTAGACCCGTTTCTGGGTTGGGTTCAGGCGACTGAACTCATAGGTTTAGTCGACTGGATCATGTGTTCTTGGGTTCAGTCGACTGGGCAGTGGTCCAGGGTGTTTTGGTGGTTTTCAGTGTGTTGTTCAGTCGACTGAAGTGCTAAGGTGTGTGATGGCGGTTCGATGGTTGGGTCTTGGTTTCTGATTGGTGTCTTATGGTATTCAATTGATTAATTTATGAGAATTAGTCGATTCAAATACATGTGGATCCCTTTTAGGGGTTCTGTTGGTTGTGCCATGGTTTCAGGGGTCGTGTGGTGGCCTCGTGTGGTCGTGTTGATGCCATCCTCGGGGATGATGAGTTGATGAAATGTGGGTGTTTGTTTTGCTTTGAATGTTTGGGCTCGTGGCTCCTTCCGGAAAGGGTCTTAGGTTGTGAATCGTGAGGCTTTTGGGTTTTTAGTTGGCCTTCGGGTTAGGCTTGATGGTTATACGTGGCTATGTGCTTTTATAACGAGCTTATGCATGTCATAACTGTAGTTTATTCATGCATGAATTATGTAATGTGGTTTACATGGCTTTCGATGGCGTTGTGTGTAATGTGGTATATGCTTTAAGACCCTAAGTTTGATAGGCATATGGATGTGGAATTTGAGGAACGAAAGCATGTAGTGCATGTTGCATGGGTGCAGGTTTATGTGAGTCGCGTGTGTAGCATGTGACATGGTTTGTGATACGTAATGATAGTATGTGGTTTTATGCATTTAATTTCTTATTAGGTTATGCATAGGTGTATGGAATGAGATAGATGGTTATGTTAGCTCTGGCTAATGGTGATTATGACAGGGTTACGACCCTTCGGTTTAAGTCCGAGAAGATTACGACAGAGTTATGACCCTTCGGTTAAAGCCCGCAAAGAAGCATTTGATAGGGCTACGGTCCCTCGGTGCAAGTCTGTAAAGAGGTATTCGTTAGGGCTACGGTCCCTCGGTTAAAGTTCAGAAAGATGCATTGAGGGGGGCTACGGTTCATCGGTGAAAGTCCGATAAGATACATGGATTACATGAATTGTATTATGGGATGGATAGACCAGTTTTCAAATTATTTTAAGAGTCATGTGTATCGCGATCTAAAAATCGTGTTGAAAAGTATTTTTCAAGGCTCCTGTGAGTGAGTCTAATGATGGTTTATATTCTCGCTTTCTCTTGCTTGTGAAAACTATTTTAAAGGCTTGAAAGAGTGTCTAAAACTGCACTTCGATCTCTTAGCATGTTTTGTTTATATTGCATGCTTGTCTAGTTTCTGCTGAGCCTTGGCTCACGGTGTGGGATTTGCTTTTCTTCAGGTACCGGTCACGGAGGTTGATCTGCAGGTGTTGAAGAGGTGGAAGAGTTATAGTCTTCCCTTTTGTCGTTTTGTTACATGTATGTTGTAGCATGTTTTTTCGGTGTTGAAAACTTGTAATGTATGCCGTTTGGCGTTTATATATAATGCAATATGATTTATCTTTGAGAGTGTATTCTTGGGTTGGTTGTTTGTGGGCGTTTCACGTGGCACGGAGTTTGGGGCGTGACAACTTGGTATCAGAGCTCTGGGTTCAAATACTTATGAGCCGTGGGAAGAGGGTGTACCCCCTGTGAGGTTGATTACGTGTTTAATTGCATGTGTTTACACGCTTTGATAACATGATCGTGTAAGCATGTTAAATATGTGAACGATGTGTATATGTGGGCATGGGGATTGAATCTTAGGAGTGATAGTCTTGCCATTGGGCGTTTGGGTTAACAAACTTGGGAGTCAAGTTAGAAACGCATTTAGCTGACGTGATTTCTAGTAAGGACTCTAAGTAGGTTATCCAGATTGACGTGTCATTCTTATCGGTTCTCCTCGGTATGTGGGGTTTATTTAGCATGAACCTATGTGGCTATGTGATAGCATGCTAAGTGTTTAGCGTTTATGTTCACGCCACGTGCTGCCTTTTACATGTTGTTTTGCTTTCATATAGACACGATATCTGCAAGACAAGGGCGAGGCTTTGGTCGAGGCCGTGGCCATGCTGTTGGCAAAGGGGATGTTCCTATCCCTGATGCTGGGATGCAAATGCTCCCCAAGGACCTGTTGACATGGTAGAGTTGGTGCGTACGCTGGTGGGTTCCATCGGCCAGTTAGTTGAGACCGTTAGAGGTGAGGCTGTTAGGAAGAGGGCGCCTGAGGCGAGGGCTACTGTGGCGATGCGGGAGTTTAGACGTATGGATCCGCCTACTTTTGCTGGAGATCTAGATCCTATTGTGGCAACAGAGTGGCTGGAGTTGGTGACGCGGATCCTCGACACATTGCAGATTGTGAAGGATGAGTTACAGGTATCTTTTGCTGCCTTCCAATTGAGGGGTGCTGCTCACGCTTGGTGGAAATATGCCATGATTATTGTAGGAGTTACTTGGGCAGCTTTTACAGGAGTGTTTCTGGAGAAATACTTCCCATCTTCGAGGAGAGATTTGTACAGGGAGGAGTTCTACACTCTTACCCTGGGGCGATGGACGTCATGCAGTATAAGTCCAGGTTCACATGCTTGCCCCGATTTGCACCTGAGCTGGTGAGCACAGACGAGCTGTGTTCCATGAGGTTTGAGCGGGGTCTGAGACCGGTGATCAGAGAGCGTGTGGTGGCGCTAGAACTTCGGGTGTTCACAAAGCTGGTAGAGGCAGCAGTGAGGGTGGAGAACACCATGATTGAGATTCGGGCTTCCAAGGAGGCCAGGACACCACAGAGTGGGACGGAGGTGCAGATAGGTGGGCGTTCTAGTAAGATGCCGAGGTCTTCTGATACTAGTTTTCACCCATCTGGGTTACCACAGCAATTTTCAGCACCAGCACGTCTGTGCGCCGGTCTCAAACCCTAGCACCACCACGAGGGTTGGGAAATGTGAAAAAAAGGAATTATGGAAACTTATGTGAGATTGTGATATAATGGAACGCATAAAGTGAGGTTGAGGTCAAGAAATTGGAAAGCCTAAACTTAATAAATCGAATTAATGACGTGATTGGAAGTATGGATGAATTGTGGGATTCTGATTAAATTTAAGAATTTTATGTATAAACATTTGACAAAATAATTTGAGTTTATTGAAAAGAATGTTGAAATATAATGAGAGGGGAATGAATTTAAAGGCAAAAAGGGTGAATTTGATTTGATAAGCGGTTTGATTATATGTATATGTGTATGAGTTATGATTAATGGTGATACAATGAAATATGATTTGGAATTGAATTGGGGAGATGGACTCCCAGTTACTAATGAATATTAATATGGTTAATCGAATATTGAACCGAGAATGGTTGATGTGAATGTAATAAGTTGGGCTTGACTAGCTCCGTAGTGAAAAATTAGAAACTTGCGCAAGATGGGTGCCATGTGTCCTCGGGTTAGCCCCCGTAAAACAAACTTGATTGTGTCGTGGTGAGTTATATAACTATCTATTACCTAACGGTTTCGCATAGCCTGTTGGGGGAATAGGGAGTGGTTTCTATAAACTGCACCCGACATCGGTTCAATATTTGAATTATTCAAATGAAAGTGAAATGTGGATAAAGAATTGAAGAATGAGAAAGAAAATTAATAATTGTATAATGGATAAGGGATGTGTTAGTAGTTGGTAACGGCTTAAGGAGAAAGTATCGCGATGTTGATTAGGTAATAAATTTATAAAATGAAACGGGAATGGATAAAAATGATGAAGTAATAAAGTTGAAAGAAGAAAATTAAAGGTGCAAAGAGGAACATGCGTGAGTTAGTAATCTGGAATGGAACCGAAGATAATATGAATGTGATAATGAAAACTAGGACAAGATGAAAAGAAAATGTAACTGCTGATATGAGCACAAAAAAAATGAAGGTTATTTGAGATTTAGGTGTGTACGGAAATTATAAATTTGTGGTAAAAAAATAAATAAAAACGTCTTGTATTGTTGCATACCCTTCACCCCTCACAAATCATGCATAGCACTTATCTCAGTCTTTATCCTACGAGTTTCGGCTCACGTATGTTGAATAAATATTTTACAGGTTCAGATGATCATAAAAAGAAAAGTAAATGAAGGTTGGGATCTTGAAGAATGTTTTGAGAAAGAAAGAAGAAAATTTTTACCTTTGATTTAAAGATGTAAATTTTGGATATATATTATATGTGTTGTGTGTGTGTGTCTATGTTTAAATTCCATGTAGTTTACGAAAATTATGTGACTATTTTAGATGAATGTAATCAGTATACAAATCTAGTGAAGTTTATGTATAATTTAAGTCTCATGGAGATAAATGCAATATTAATAAAATGAAGAATGTTAGTCATTATGTAGTTTAAGCTTATATGGTTTAATTTTCTTTGGAGATTGGTATAACTGTTATGAAATTGGGAATAAATGGTTGGTAATAGTTGTGATTGCCTTTATGTCACTCCCCAAAACCCGGGGTCACGTGAAAATTCACTAAACACAAGTTTTATGAAAACTATAGGTTTTCATACATTTAAATCCGCATGTTGAAACCAATGGAATACCCACAAAAGGATCTCTCATAAATAGAAATCATGCAAACTCATACACGAATAAATATTTCGCCGAAAGGCGCACAAAACTCGCCTTCTGAAATAGGCATCACATGTAAAAGAGAAAACTATAAAAGTCTTCCGCCACCGCGGGCATCACTAGAGCTACTCCTCATGCATATCATTACCTGAAATTGGTTTTACAGAAAATTCCACTCGTGAGCCGAAGCCCAATAGAAATAGACTATAAAGCTGTAAAGCAGGCAATATGCAATCATATAGGGTGGGAGCTAAACTCATCCACCGAACCCAAAACGATTTTCCACAAACTCCAAGTTTTCCCATCAGACTACACAAGTCTCCCAAAATGATTTTATTTTATAAAATCTTGTTTTCATCATTCAAACCAGGTATTATAAATAATGCAAATAAACCACAACAGTTAAGGAAAAACAGTAATCAAAACATTATTCCCTCGCGAAATGTACCTTCGCGGAAAAGATGAATATGATCCTATGTACCGACTCTATCACAAGGGGACAGAGGTAGCAACTATAGAACCCTGTCCAGTATCTAATCCCCAGATATCGTGGGATCGCCTAGATACACACAGGTTCTATACGGAGCTCCACGACGAATGCTTAATTTATGGGCTATGACCCCGAGGGAGCTAAGCACCCATCCATCTCAATTTATGGGGATTAACCCGAAGGATCTGAGTACCTACTATGCGCACGTTTTTGGACTTACACCGAGGGCAACTCGTGCCACATACACGTCATCCCGGTACACCTAGATAATCACCTAAAAACCAAATTATAGCACCAACTACAAAATCTTTTCACAAATATACATTATACATGTATATAGATCCATCCATCAACATGGAGATCAACAAAACATTTCACAAATATTTTTTCCAAAAGCAGTTATACAACGCATGTATAAGAAAGAGATCCAATCCATGAAACCATGGAGATCAAACCAAAACATTTCAAAATGTTTTTTTCCATTTTCAACAAAACGTTTCAAAACTCGAGACTCAACCCCAAGGGTTAGCTCCAAACCTCCAAAATATAAAATATTAAGATTTTTCACAAAACTGCCATTTTCCACCGTTTTCAAGAACACCCTTTGAAAATCATCCAACCACAAGTTATATCATGTAATAAACTAGGAAAGCGTAAAGCATATTTTTATCCGAAATAAGGTTTAAACACAACACATGATATATAAGCATTTTAACTGGGAAAAAAACATACAACTGAATGTCGCGTCACTGGCCAACTGCCACTATCACGTCCCGACACCCGGGTCACGTGAAACACCCACAAAAAAACTCCCAAAGAACAAGAGACTTGATCAAAAGGGCTCACAAGGATGAAAAACAACCTTTCCCAAACATTTGGCCCAAAACAGATGAAAAACGGTTTGAAAATATTGACACACCTTCACTCTTTTAGTCATGACTTTTTCTACAAAAATAATTTTAAGGTGAGAGAGGTTCCATTGGAAACAAGACTTCTGGGGCTTCGATTTGAATACAAAAAAGACCCAATTTCGAGTCCGAATGAGGGAGATAACATCAAAATAAAATTGTCCTGCACACCAGTCCGCTCGAGCGGACATTGGGCGCTCAAGCAAGCTACCACCAAAGAAGAACCCAAAAAATCTGGTCTTGGTGTTCTTGGTGTTCTTAGCCTCCAAACCCTCAAACACCCCCAAACCATCATCTCAACCACAAATTAAAGCCTCCAAACACCTTTTAAATACCCTCGGATATACCCAAACCCGAAACTACCACAGATCCTCGAAAGGAACATTTCAAAATCCTTTTTCATCTAACCAAAATCAACTCAAACCCCCTTTTAAAGCAAAACCCGATTTAACGAAAGATAAATCGGTTGTCCATGCATTTTAATCAGTTAAAATACTTATAATTGCACGTAGTACCCTTAAACAGCAATAAAATCTGAGATCCTACCTCGTTGAGCTAAAAGCTCGATGTCTCGATCCATGTGCAAAAATAAACTTTGCTGAAATCAAAATCTGACCGGACGGTTGCGTAGCCCTTGATGTCGATACCAAGAATCCGCAGTCTGATCGTCGAAAATCAAACCCCGGGCCCCCGAGAAGTTAGAGAGAAGGCAGAGAGAAAAATGAGGAAACTTAGGAGTTAAGTTTTGAAAATATTTTTTGAAAATATCTAACTCCAGATATTTATAGGCCTCCAAAATATTTATTTTTTTTAAAATTTTGAAATTCGCACCATAACTTCCCGCAGCCCCCGGGACCACCCCCGTAAAATCTCTAAACCCGAACATGCGTCAAAATTACATTTTTCTAGAATCTCGCACCAGGCCTCCACCACTCGAGTGCTCGACCACCACTTGAGCGGACCCCTGTCGACATACCACTCTGCCACCCCACCGCTCGAGCGCCCGAGCACCGCTTGAGCGGTCACCACACAGAACCACTCTCTGGCACCACCCCGCTCGAGCGCACACCCACCGCTTGAGCGGTCATCACTGGGAGAAAAATTGAACCAAGGAAGCTGACCAAACTTTAATCCGTACTCTCATGAACACTTAGACCATTTCCAAAATGAAACGGACCAGGGTCTCACACTTTAGGAGTTGAAATCCAAGCTGAGCTTGTGTATATCATGTTGTTGGGATTTGACAGGTTCACAAAAATTTGGGTAGTCTGAAATACAAAGTAAACTCTGTCGAAATTTTTCAGTTTTACACTTAGAAAATTTTGAAGTTAGGAAAGCAAGAACTTTTTAAAATAAGCTAAGTTTAATGGTTTTCTTCAATGAGAGTTTAACCACAAATTAAACTATCTTAAAAAGGGATTATTCTTAAAATTGAATTAAAGAAGTTAGGTTGTCTCGTGGGGTTCACGTGCCTCTGGTCGATGGCGTGACAAAATGGTATCAGAGCTCTAGGTTCGAATATCTATGAGCTGTGGGTGATAATGGTCTTTGTGTATGATTTGTTTGATGATTATAGGCACCATTACACGGCATGAATTGTGTGCTTGCATGGGTTTGCGACTGAATTGTCTTGCGTGTGCTATGCATTTATGTGTGCATAGAGGTTGAATCTTGGGAGTGATATGACTTGCCTTCGGGCATCTAGTTAACTATTCTGTGGTTCAAAATAGAAAAGCATTTAGTCGACGCTCTTTTTATGAGAAATCTAGATTAGTTACCCGGATTGGCGAGTCGTTCTCAATGGTTCTCTTCGGTATGTGTATGATTGGTATGTGGTGTGTTTGATTTTGATCAATACGTCTATATGATTATACAGTGTTAAAATTTAAAGGAGGAAAGGGTTAAAATTGAACGCTAATCTTAATGTATTCCACAATCTTTCCAAGTTAGAGGTTATGCTGCAAAGATTAGAGTAAGGTTGTGATTGAGATCATGATATGGGTTGAGGTTGATGGTTAGAGATTTGAACTTAGGAGTTGTGGGTTGATCATTTCAGTGTGTAATGCGATAATTCTACCCTGGTGTTAGTGGAGCACGAAAAATAGTTAAGTCTTTGTTGAGTATAGATTACCATCTTGAGAAGAGCTGTATCTTTAGTAATCCCATGACTAGACGAAGAGAGTGTTAGATTCTTTTGGAAAACAGTTGTTTTGTTTAATGGTGGACTTTGTTCTATAGCAGTGCATTTGGAAATGGAATAGATGATGGAGTAATAGTTATGAGTCATGGATATTTTGAAAACTTGGATGTAAATGATTTCTTTGGGCAACTTATATCTTACATGGTTACTCTTTTCAAGAACAAGGCATCCCTTGATAGGAATCCAATATGTGAAAAAGACATCCTTATCACCAATCTAAGCTCCTCAGAGAAGTAATTGTTCATTCATCTAGAAAGTTGGTCGAACCTAGAATTTTATTTAATGGACATCTTTCAGGATATTGTTATCTGTTATGATGGCATTGTTAGGAATGTA
Source organism: Heliamphora pulchella (assembly GCA_032270985.1). Lineage (NCBI taxonomy): Eukaryota > Viridiplantae > Streptophyta > Magnoliopsida > Ericales > Sarraceniaceae > Heliamphora > Heliamphora pulchella. The sequence goes on from JAULJZ010176955.1 coordinate 12,548, forward strand.
AGTAGCAAATCAATTATTTAATTTCAGTATGGAGTTAAGCCAGAAATTAAGAGTATCTTTGCGGTAGGGGGACCAGTGGGTGTGAATTGGCTGTAGCTGCCATGCCAAGTCTGGCATAGAAGACAATTCTTAAATTTTCCTCAAGTAGTAAATTTGTCATGGGAAATGAGGAAGGGAGGGCTGCCTTGCACATTGAATTTTAAGAATGATTTTCTAATCTTCAAGTGATATTAAGTTTGAATGTTTGTGATTGTAGGAGAAAGTATTGTTGAGAAAATAGGAGTTGGTTGAAAAGACAAGAGTCAACCAAAAAGGATATCGCTGTTGAGTTCTTAATTGAGTATAGTAGACGATAAACAGTGTATGGAAGTTCTGAATTTGATAGTAACCTTCTTGGTCATGTTCATATAAAAAAGGCACCGTTTCTAGACCTGAACATAAGTATGCTAAAGATTTGTGAAAAGTGCCAAGGGACTAGGAATAACGTCATCTATCAACGAAGAGTGTTTTTTTTTGGGTCATTAATTATTTTGACATACTTAAACTACCGAAGACGAACTTTGACGGGATATATTGCAAGTTGTGTGTGGCTAGTATGTGTCGTGACACCAGAATACTAATTTGAGATTAATTTTGTATTGACATTAAATACTAAATATGAGATTCAAAATTTTAATATTATAACAAAGTAACTTCGTATAGAATTAATAAAATTAAATTACGTATAAAGTGGTAGGGTGAAGGAAAATTTCTAGAAGGTTATAAAATAAGGCAAAATAAATAAATAAGTAAACAGAACCCCCTAAACGTTCAGGGCGCATAACTCCCAACCTCGACGTTCCCTCCTTCATCTTCTCTCGGTTTTGGTCTTTGCATCTATGGGAGACTTAGATGCATCTATGAGAGACTTAGATGCATCTATGGGAGACTTAGAAGCAGTAGCAACGACAATGATGATCCACGCTATTGACACCGTCCAACCCGCCGCTCCTGCCACCCTCGGCACTACCAACCACCAACCCGTTGCCGACCTCTCTCATTATCTCCGTTTCTCCCTCGCTCTCCCTCCGACGCCCCCTGGTCTTGTCTCTTTATTTCCTCCGTTCATTTTCATCATTAATGGAGCTCAAGCTTGGGGACTAAGCTTTTTCGGCAATTGAGGATTTAGAACTCTAAATTGGTGGCCACCAGTTGGGATTGAAGCCATCCGGGTTGGAGATCTTGCAACCGGACCACCGAGAATCAAAACTTCTCAGAAGCCGCAGTAAATTTTCTCCCCTATTCTACATCATTCATCCTTTCTCCTCTTTTTATTGATTTTCTTTTTTTGATTTTGAATTGGGAGGCCACCGGAGATGAACCAAGGTATAATCTACATACCAAAATTTCATGGAGCCACAACCTAAACTGGCTAAGAGTCAACGAGCCAAACTCCCTGGTGGCCGAAACCCTAGGTGACAGAATTGGATAAATTTTGAAGTTCTGGAGGCTTAACCAAGTAGGATTTAGCAACGATTAGCCCATGAGATCTTAGGCCGTTAAAAGGTTAAAAACCCTTGTTCGATCAGAAATCCTAATTCGATTTGGAAACCCTAGAAGACATAATACTCAGGAGGCAAATCGTAATACCTAGAGAAAACTCCCAACATCCTAAATTAATTAATTATCATGAAATATTAAATTAAAAATAAAAAAATTCTCAGAAAAGGGTAAAATGACCATTTTTCCCCTAATACACAAAAAAATCCTAAAAATTTAAAATTTGACATATGGACACCCTAAATTAAAGATTGAAATTCAAATAAGTAGCAAAAGACAAAATAAAAACAAAAATAGCCAAATTACCCTCAAGTGGTTGATTTGCCTAAGAGTGTGTGCTAAAAAGTCACTTTTTACATTTTAAGTTTAAATTAAGAAAAAGATGTCCAAATCAAACCTCATTATGTCCTAAAAATAATTCAAATAAGTAATACTCATAATAATATAATAATTTAGGCCAACAAAAGCAAATAAATCATTATTGAAGTTCTTACACACCTAATTAAGTTAAAAAGTCACATATTGTCAAACTAGCTTAATTTGACTTAGTTGCCTACACTTAATCAATTGTTGCCAAAATTATAATAAATCATGAAAATAATAAATTAATCATAAACTCACTAAAATAATATGTTATGATAGGTAGAGAGACTAAAAACATACATCGAATTAATTTTTAAAGTATTTTCTTGAACAATATTGTATCAATACCTCACTTAAACATTAAAATAAGCAAAATGCAGACCTTGAGCCACCCAAATAGGCCCCTAGCCGAAACCCCATCTGCAAAATATGAAGCTAAATCTCTTAATTGGAGAAAAAAAAGCATGCAACCAATATAATTAAAGACAATTCAAAATAAATCTTTACACACCATAATTGAACCCACCAAGTCTTTGGCTATAAAACAAGACCCAACCCCCCACTTCTGTTCTTCATATTTCGGCCAGAGAGAGAGAGAGAGACCAAGTTTTGAGTGAATCAAAGTTTCTTTAAGTGTGGGAGAAAAAGAAGGAGAAACAAGAGGAAGAAGGAAGGAGTCCAATGAAGCTAGGAAGAGATCTTAAAGCCAAATCCATCCAACCTTCAACCTAAGTTCAATCTGTACAAGTAAGAAAATACTTCAAAACTCTCTGATTAAACTCATCTCAAACTTCTCTCAACCCATATCTTAAAACACAACTAAGAATAAGAACTAAAAAAGCATTATGATGAGAAATAGAGACTATTCAGTATTTTAATGGAATGATATGTGTTTGTATGTTGCTATCTTTAAGTTTTATGACTTCTATAGGTTCTGGAGCTTTGATATATAAGTGGATAACTTATGCATGCAAAGAAAATAGATCAAAACTTGACATACAAAGTGCTAGGTGCCTAGAACATAACTAGACCTGGGTTATAGAGCCCAAACCCTATTTTCAAACGTGAACTAAGCTTAGGTGTCTTCATGAAAATTGTTGCCATCATGTTTATCACAAAAAATGATCCTTAGATGTTGAGTTTTGAATTGTCAAATAACCCTTAAAACTCTCTATTTATGTTCAATGATTAAAAGAACCTTTTGTCACATATTCTTGTGTAATCCAAAACCTCTATTTTTGATTATTTTTTTTCAAAAGTTGTAGAGGTTTGGTACGTTATTATTTTATTATAAATTTTTTTTAGCTTAATTAAATTTTTGAAAATAATTTTTGATGGTTAATAATACATATTAATTGTGATTGGTATGTGTGGAGTGACATCGGGATAATAAAGTGTGGCTAATTCTGAGGTGTTCAAAAATTTGACAATATCATATCAAAATTTAAAATTTAATTGGGGGAAGATGAAATAAATTATTTAATTTATAAAAATTAATAATAATTGTAGAGGATCAGGATTGGGATCTACTGGTCCCGTCTAAGATGGCTGTGACATCAGGGGAGAATGCCACGTGTGAGCCTGCACAAGAAAGGGGTGAGATGCCCGCCGGTGGCTTTATACCGGTGGACCCTCCGACGATCAAGTCAGGCAAGGGGTTTCAGAGAGAATGAAGAGCTTGAGAGTAAATTTGAGCAGAGTTTTGGCCAGTAAAAGAGAGCCTACCTTTCATCTTCAACTTGTTGGTTATTTATAGGTAGAAAAAGACTTGACCCGCTCATGGAGTCTGACCCGACTCGAGCAGGTCGGGTTGTATCTCTTCTCTTTGATCAATGCATAGCAATTAATGTCTTGATGGTGACTTGTCAGTGCCATCATTGAATATCTCTACAAATACCTTTTGTCATGTCTAGATGTCCATCAGTATTCAGGTCTGGCTTGGGCTAAGCTGCAGGCCTATATGAGCTAGGGTTAAGCCTCCCTTATTTGACCACTTTACCCCTGTGTTGGCCTATTTATTACCGATATTTTGTCATCGTAACACCACTTCACAGATCTTTGTACCGCGGGACACAACCTCCGACGTCATCCATCCAGCTCGGCCTAGGGATTCAAGCATCCTCATAATGGTGCCGAGCACCATGTCCTCCGGACTTGGGAGCCGAGCAATCGTTTGATCTCGGGGCTTAGGCCCTGAAGCCTCAAGAGCTCGGATACACTACCGTATAGCTCGGCATGTTGCCCGAGCTGATGCGGACATGCCGAGGATCGTCCCATGCTGATGTGGATTGCTACACTATACGGCCCTCCACGTGTGCTCGATGTGGCCTAGGTCGAAACTTGATCCCCCTCAATTGCCCCCATCATCTTGTTGTTGCTCGGTAACTCGAGCCGCTGGAAGATGATGTGACGTTCTCGCTAGATTTATCATTTCATCTTTTGATCGGGTATCTTGTTGAGCAAGCTTCATTGACATTCTTCCCCTTAGCTGTCATCACACCCCAACGGTCATATCCGACACGTGGCGGTGCCCCATAGGTTCTGCGACGCACTTATGGCATGCATTGAATGCGCATTAAATGCGTACGACGCCAGCTGTACCTCGGGTACAGAAACGTCATAGGAATGTCGGCCGTCATTTCAATAAATGTCAATCATTTGGCTTAATGATGGCGGATTTGCTCGAATTCTCTGGACCGACCAAACATTTTTCTCGGGATCATTAATCTGACGACGGATATTGCTCGGTTCTGTAGTCCGAACACCTGTACTACGAACTCAACTGCCGCGAGCTGTTCAGACTGATCTGCTTGGGAGACATATGCCGCCTGCGTTAAATGCGCATTAAATGCACACGGCGCGTGTCAGAGCACGCGCCATAATTGCCGTCTCTTAGCGCTTCGTTTGAACGTTCAAAGGGGGAGAGTATGCCCCTTTTCCTTTTTTTACGAACCACCTGCACCCTCACTACTTAGGTGATATTCGGTGACTGTTCCCCCTGCAACTCCAGCGGCTTCTGCAACTCCTATGACAGAGACCCCTGCGAGCTCCGGTTGATTCAGGTAGGCCATTTATTCTCCCACTTTTCTTTCACCTTCACTGTTTAAGAATGGCTACGCCACCTCTGCCTTGGTTGCTGGTGGCCTCTAGCGCTCCGGCGCCATTGCTCCCACCACCGACAACGGTGGCGCCGCCAGGGTAGTCTTTATAAACACATTATGCTTCATTTTCTTCCTTGCTTATGAGAAATCGTGGCCAAAGCCGCCGCGGTTGGGGCTAGGTTCACCGAGCTATGCCCCACAAGTCCTGGCGTCGCCGCCGCCGTGGTTGTGGCGGTGTTGTCGAGGAAGCACCTGCAACTATTTATGTATGCATCTAAAAACATTCGCTTTTTTTTTAGACATGGGACGTCTCGCGCGGTATGTTGATACACCCAAGGCTTTGGCCGAGCTCCGCCGAACTCGGTCAATCCCTGATGATGTCACCATTCGCCAGGCCACTGATAAAGAGACCTAGTCTACTGAAGAGCCCGTGGCTACTGTTTTCCCCCTCGTGGCTCTCTTGGAGTCCAGGCTTGAGTTTCCCCTCCCGAGCATCGTGAGAGAGGCTTTGGCTTTTCATCGGCTGTGCCCGGCGCAACTCACCCTGAACGTTTTTTCCATATTGATGGGAGTAGCATTATTGAATCAGTATATGGGCATCGACCTCGGCGTTCGGGAGATTCAATATTGCTATTCCATCTTCGAGACGTCCAAAGGCCAGAACAGGTATTACTTGAAGGCCAAGGACAAGCGTCAAATAGTGCTCGAACTAAAGAACTCCCATAAAGGGGACTTAGAAGATTTCATAGTGGTCAGGGGCAACTGGCAGCTCGGCCCTGGCGTCCACGACCAGTGTGTTCGGCTATGCCCCACGAGAGCTGGATCTCCAGGTAGCCGAGCTCCCCTAAGTATTCTGCATTGCATTTCATCTCTTTACACATATCCCGAGGTCTAATGTCTCAAAATTTTTAGGTTCCTATTGCAACACCACCGCCATCAAGGACAAGAGAGACAGAAGGGAAGGTCGGGTTAATCCCGATCATCTACGCCGAGTGCTTGACTGGGATAAAGACGTTCGCTCATTCAGAAGGCTCTTTAACGGCGTCCCAATCCGACCAAACGAGCTAGGACACCGCTTGGAACCTGTTGAAGGGGGTGCGGTAGAGGGAGGCCAGAACACAGAAGCCTCGACCTCCAGGGCGACAAGCAGCGGACCCTCATCTAGCTCCACGAGCCGTGCAGTCCTTGAAGCCATAGAAATGTCGCAGAGGAACCTGTTCGACCTGCTCGGGAACGTTCCCAAGGTGATGCAGCCCGCCCGTCCATCAGTGGGAAGGTCAGCCGCACAGCCTCCGAGGTCGACCCTAGCAGCTCCTCCCGTGGCTAGAGCTATTGCCCCAACCTCTGCTCCAACTCCGCCAGCTCCGTTTCGAACATCTAGGAGGAGCTCTTCTTCTGAAATTGCCGAACGGGAGGTGCGCCGGTGGATTGATGCTCCTGCTCCTCCTGTTTTGAGCCGAGTAGAGGGCCAGACGCAACCGAGCGAGGTACCGCTCGTTCTTTCCCCATCGTACTGTGGTAAGACCATTACTGCTCAGGATTCTATGCCAGAGTGCCACCACATGGCCTGGGTACTGGCTAAAAGCTTGTGCCTTCCAAAGGACAAGGAGTCCTATGCAGCCATCCCTTCTTCCTCTCTGAACAAACTGGCTGCCCAGCATCTCATCGCGGTATGAATCCGGATTACTCTACTGTTGGTTTCTCTTCTTTTACTATTAGTTTCACTTCTTTTCAGCTTTGATATCACCTTTAATGTTGAGCAAGGCCTTCAAATGGGCATGAAAGCTACAGCCCGGTGTGACCAACTACAGGAGAAGAACGACGCTCTCAATGCCGAGGTGCTTAAACTTATGGAGGATGTCAAAGTTCTCCAAGCTCAGGTTAGCGAGGCTTATTCGGCAAAGGAAGATGCCGAGATACGGGCCACCAGAGCTCTTGATATAATAAAAGAATATGAAGCCAACCTGGCTTCAGTGATAGGTCGGTTGGACGAAGCGTCTCGAACAAAGGCGAAACTTGAACGGGAGAATGCCGACCTCCAAGCCACCAATACCCGTGTGACAAAGGAGAGGTACGAAGAAGGGTATGACAAGGCTGGGGAGGTCTACACTGCTCAGGTAATGAGTATGCAAAACCCCATCTTCAAAATGGGATGGGATGCTACCCTCACCGCGGCGTTGATCGGTCCAGATTCTGACCTGGACAGGGTAGTACCCTGGATACAGCCAACTATCCCCTTCCCTGATCAACTAATCCACTTGCTTGGGAGGGCCATTCCACCTGGGCCTGTAACCGAGATCGACCCAATTTTCGCAGTTCAGGTCGTCTTTCCTCCTTCGTCCGGGCAAGACTTCGAAGCACCACCTCCTCCTCCTCTTGAGCATGCTCCTAATGACATCTTGCCTCCTCCTCCTAACCAACCCTCTGATCCCGCTGCCAACAACGATTTTGAGGAGCTCAAGCCCCTATGGCTCGAGCCCCAACGCCACGGTGGATCTGACCTTGGAAGACGAGGGGGTTCTACCAAAAGCCCAAGATGGGGACGAGCGGATTGAAGATCCCTCCGTTCATGAGGGGATTGGAACAGCTCAGGTAGATTAGCTTCGGGTTGTTGTTGTTGTTTTTTTTTTTTACAAATTTTTGTAAGTTCGCATTGCACGGCCTCGTTCCATTTGTGAGGTTGGCGTGCCCCTGCTCTGTACACAATGTTATTTCATTAATGGAAAAGGTGTTTTTATTCATCTTTTTGCAATTGTTGCCCTTGTATTGCTTTTGCATTTGCCTTCTCTTTGCTTTCAATTTTTATGCAAGTATATGAAGCTCAGGACCACACTACTGGATGAGACCAGGCAGACTCTGATCATATTGAAATTACATCGAACAAAAATGCTTGGCAACTCCATGTGATCACCTGAACACCCTCCATTCATTCAAGCTGCATGGCATATAATTGAGCAGATCCCTCTGGTCGGGTAAAAAACCCTACAAATCTCCGAACAAGTCCACTTGTGACCCAAGAATGAGATGTAGAAATTTTAAAAATTCCCAAGCCATTCATGCTTAGTTTAGGTTTTCCTGTTCGGTCATATGTCCCGATCAGGCCCCCCGTGACTCAGGTTAGAGATGTAGAAATCTCAAAATTTCCCAAGTCATTCACGGTCGGCCTGAGCTTTTCTCTGCTCGTCAAATTTTGACAACGCTAGCCGAGCTATGCAGCATATATCCTATCTCGGGAAACGACCCTACTCATCTCTCGTGCCCATTGATGGGTCTTAACGCCTGGGCAAGCGTGGTGATCACATTGAGCCTGGGTCTTCGGATGCGCCGAGCATACGGCATCATTAGTCCTCTCTGACTAAATTTTTGGTGCCCAGCCGAGCTAGGACTTTCTTGCCCTAGCGTGGCTTGAGGCCACCGGGACTTTTGGTACCTAACCGAGCTAGGACTTTCTTGCCCTGGCGTGATTTGAGGCCACTGAGACTTTTGGTGCTTAGCCGAGTTAGGACTTTCTGGCCCTGGCGTGGCTCGAGGCCACCGAAACTTTTGGCGCCTAGCCGAGCTGGGACTTTCTTGCCCTGGCGTGGGTCCAGGTCACCGGGACTTTTGGTGCATAGCCGAGCTAGGACTTTCTTCGACGATGTCATCAATCTTGCACAAATTGTTGGAAAACTTCTCTTTATTTCTTGTTCCGAACAAATGTATATTACAGACTTCAATGATAAAACTTCTTTAAATTCTGGGCATACCACGGCCTTGGGATCTGCTTTCCTTCCATATCTTCTAGTCTGTATGCTCCTGTGCCAGCAACTGAGGTGACTTTATATGGATCTTCCCAATTCAGACCTAGCTTGCCATCAAGGGGATCCTATGTATTGAGGAGGACCTTCCTAAGGACCAGCTCGCCGACCTGGAAGCTCCTCTGGTTCACCTGTCTATTGTAAAACTTCGCAAGTTGTTGGTGATAGGATGCCAGCTTGACCAAAGCTTGCTCTCTCCTCTCCTCAGCCAAGTCCAGGTCTTGCGCAATGCCGAGGCTATTATCTCCATATTCAAAAGCATCTGTTCTGATGGTAGGCATGCCGACCTCCAAGGGGATAACTGCCTCTACGCCATAGGCCATGGCATATGGCGTCTCCCTAGTAGAACTCCTAGGAGTTGTTCGGTAGGCCCATAGCACGAAGGGAAGTTCGTCTGCCCACCTTCCCTTGGACTTCTCTTATCTTCTCTTCAGTCTTGAAAGAAGTATTTTGTTCGAGATTTCTGCTTGACCATTGCTCTGGGGAAACGAAGGCATTGAAAAGTAAATCTTTATGCCCAGGACTGAGCAAAATGTCTTGAACAGATTGCTGTCGAATTACTTCCCGTTGTCAGCAACAATGGCACGCGAAATACCAAATCTGGTGATGATATTCTTCCACAAAAACTTCTTTGCGTCCACATCTCTGATGTTGGCCAATGGTTCAGCTTCCACCCATTTGGAAAAATAATCTATAGCTACAATTAGAAACTTTCTATTGCCGGGTGCCTTAGGCAATGGCCCGACAATATCCAGTCCCCATTGAGCAAAGGGCCATGGGCTGGTGATCGGGCTGAGTTCCTCGGCTGGCTGCCTGTGCAAGGGAGCAAATCTCTGGCACTTCTCACACTTCTGCGAGTATAACTGGGCATCTTTTTGCATGTAGGGCCACCAATAGCCCTGGCTCATTGCTCGGTATGCCATAGACCTTCCCCCGGTGTGACCTCCGCATATCCCTTCGTGAAGCTCGAACAGAAAGTCTTGGACTCTGCTCGGATGAACACATAGTAGATAGGGCCCTGCAAAAGATCTCTTGTACAGCTGACCCTTGGGAGATAACCAAAAACGTGCAGATTTATGTCTGATCTTGTGCGCTTCCTTTTTGTCCTCTGGGAGTTGGCCATCGCTGAGGAAACTGATGACGGGGTCCATCCAGCACGGCTCCTGATTTTCTTTAATTGCACATATTTGCTGGGCAGTAGTATCAATGCTCGATTTTTCTTGCTTCTGCACTTTCACTATTCTCTTTAGTCCGAGCTCGGCTACGGATGCCAGGGCTGCCAGAGCGTCGGCATGAGAGTTCCCTTCTCGGCTGACCTACTCGATCTATACTGCTTCGAAGCCCTTGGCCAATTCGAGTGCAATAGAGAGGTAAGCAGTCATCCTGTCATCCCTAGCATTGTATTGCCCAGTCATTTGGCTGACCACTAGCTGCGAATCACAAAAAACTTTCAAGTTTCTGATGCCTAGGAGCCCGGCACTCCTAAGCCTTGCGAGTAGTGCTTCATACTCGGCTTCATTATTGGAGGCTGGGAACCCCAACCTTATTGAGTGCTCTATCACTGATCCATCGGGGGATATGAGGACCACTCCTGCTCTAGAGCCCTTCTGATTTGAAGCACCATCAGTGAACAGCTTCCACTATTGTAGTGTTGGTGATCGGGACTTGGCGTTGGATGCCCCATTTTCATCTCAATCCCTTTTCTCTGTTCGGTCATCTTTCCCCCAGCTCGGGCTCGAGTGGGGTTGAGTCCGAGCTGTGCTGCGTGGCCGGCTTGGAGAATTCAGCAATAAAATCTGCGAGGACCTGACCTTTAATTGCTGTTCTTGG